>BTPG01000003.1:249579630-249665312 GCA_036245525.1 Semisulcospira habei | reverse complement strand
CAGATGCCGCTCAGCTCTTTGGACTTGAGGTCAGTCTGAAAAAGACAGAGGTCCTTCATCAGCCGGCACCCAAAGAAGAGCATTGCCCTCCCCACATCACCATCGGCGAGTCCGAACTGAAGTCTGTACACCAGTTTACCTACCTTGGCTGCATCATCACGTCAGACGCTAAGCTGGACAAGG
The DNA here is from genome assembly GCA_036245525.1 of Semisulcospira habei. Taxonomy (NCBI): domain Eukaryota; kingdom Metazoa; phylum Mollusca; class Gastropoda; family Semisulcospiridae; genus Semisulcospira; species Semisulcospira habei. Next base: position 249,665,129 of record BTPG01000003.1, on the reverse strand, counting down.
AGCTGGACAACAGGCTGGCAAAAGCGAACAGTGCTTTCGGGCGACTATTCAAGCGGGTGTGGCACAATCAACAGCTGAAAAAGGCACCAAGATCAGCGTGTACAGAGCTGTCGTCCTCTTAACTCTGCTGTACGGTTCGGAGTCCTGGGCCCTCTACCGCAGCCAACTACGACTCCTCGAACGCTTTCACCAGCGCTGCCTGCGTACCATCCTCAGCATTCACTGGAGTGACTATGTCACCAACGTCGAGGTCCTTGAACAGGCGGAAACTTTGAGCATCGAGGCTTTGCTGTTGCGGACACAGCTTCGCTGGGCGGGGCACGTCTCCAGGATGGAGGATCATCGCCTACCCAAGATCACTCTGTTCGGCGAGCTCGCCACTGGACACCGAGACAGAGGGGCACCAAAGAAGAGATACAAAGACGGTCTCAAGAAGTCACTTAGTGCCTGCCAAATCGACCACCGCCAGTGGTCTTCGCTTGCTGCGGACCGTGACACCTAGCGCTCTACCATTCACAAGGCAGCCGTCTCCTTTGAGGACTCTCGCAGAGCTAACCTCAAGGACAAGCGGCTCAGGAGAAAAAAACAGAGTTGTCGTAACTCAGAACCCTGACCAGACCTTCCCCTGCAGCCACTGCGGTCGAACCTGCCTGTCCCGGATTGGCCTCAGCAGCCACGAAAATGCCTGCAGACGACGTGGGCAAGCCCTATAGAATCTTCGTTCGCGAAGTCAAGCCAAGAGCATGTTATTCAAGAAGTTTAAAAATAAGGTCCCAAGATAATTCTTTTAGAGAAAATATCCTAAAATTTCAAGCTTGTCCGTCATCAAACGTGGGCTCTAGTCGCTGTCACACACACACACACACACACACACACACACACACACACACACACACACACACACACACACACACACACACATACCAACACACAAACACACGCACACACGCACTCACGCGCGCCGTTTGGCGCCCAAAAGAGGTTCTCTGGCAAGGTTTGCGTAGCTAGACGTGACGTCATTTTTATCTGGTTACTTTTGTCCAAATGCTAGCCCGGTTTACCGAGCATCCCCCGGTCCTCCCCCCCCCCCGTCCCCCCTCCCCCGCATCCCCCCCCCCCCCCCGCATGCCTCCCCCCGGCCCCGCCCGCCCCCCCCCCCCCGCCCGCTATCACCCCCGCACGCTATAAGATGGGCTTCAAATTGTACCTTAGTATGTCTTGATGTCTTGAGATGTTTAAACCATGTTTCCCTAAAATCCTACAGACACACAACATATATAACCGATGGCGCAAGGGTACACTCATTCACGCTCTTCGCGGATGCTACAATCAGAAATCATTCAAGGAACCCAAATCAGGCAATATTATGTTAAGGCACACCTTTTGCGTCCTCTGCATAAAACAGAATAATAACATTTTGAATCACTGGCTCACAGAGAAGATATTTTTGCACACAGTAAAAGCCATTTCCGCGAAATCGCCCCCCCCCCCCCACTCCCCCCCCCCCCCCCAAAAAAAAAAAAAAAAAAAAAAAAGAAAAGAAAAAAAAAAAAAGACGAAAATAATGTGTCAGGTTCCTTCACACATTTTCTTTAGCACTGGCAGTGCATGTTGAGGCTTACATCATTACAACAGGATGCTACAATTATTTTAAATTTGACTGGGTGCTGCCGTGATCACTGTGAGGGCCACAGTTGTTGATTTTGTATCCCTACCCCTAATTTGTAAAAACACACAAAATTAATTAGAAAAAAAAAATAAAGATTTTCCATTTGATTTAGACCTCTCTTTTCCTGTCACGTTTGAATAATGTGAGCATAAAGTGTAAGAAAATTATGAAAATTGGCATTCCTTACGATTCGTTTGTGGTGAATGATAGCTTTTTCCCATTTAAAATTGCCGAATTGGAAACGCACAGTGCCTCGGATGCCCTCAAAGGTCTTGTTTAGGTTTAATGGTTAGGATAGAGTGCCACAGTTACTGTTAACATAATTTTATGGTGTCGTGATTCATTTAGGGGCCACAGTGTCTGAATCTGCTGCCCTACCTCCATTTTACTAGTTCGCAAAGGAACGCAAAATGATCATACAAAAATTGCTTACGTCACACTCTTCTGTTTAAATATTGTTGTTGCCAGTGTTCTTAACAAAGTATGCCTATTGAGCATACAATTGTGTGATCATTTTATTAATTTCAATGTGGCCCATCAATTTAATTGTTATTCTTTTTAGTTAAGGCATAACAAAGGCGAAAACGTCTGTAAATAAGGGCTGCCGCTGACGCTTTTACCGTCTGCACATTCAGCAGTCTTGTCAAACTCAGGGAAGGTGTACCTCATGGAGATGTTGTATCTGTTGCTGTTCTTGGTCTACATTAATGACATCCATCCATCCATCCATCCATGCATCCATCCCATCCCATCCCATCCCGTCCCGTCCCGCCCCGCCCCGCCCCGCCCCGCCCCGCCCCGCCCCGCCCCGCCCCGCCCCACCCCACCCCATCCATCCATCCATCCATCCATCCATCCATCCATCCATCCATCCATCCATCCATCCATCCATCTATCTATCTATCGATCTATCGATCTATCTATTTTCTCTATCTATCTATCTGTCTGTCTGTCTGTCTGTCTGTCTGTCTGTCTATCTGTCTATCTATCAATTTTCTCCATCCATCCATCCATCCATCCATCCATCCATCCATCCATCCATCCATCCATCCATCCATCCATCCATCCATCTATATCCCATAGTCTTGCCTACCGTTGGGGCACCACTGATTACTTGGCAACCAGCTCTCTCCATGACAGCAGTACAGCAGTAACAAGGTTCGCCTCGAAAATACTCCATGCGGATGACCTTGCAGTGTGGAGCGCAGCAGAACATAAAGAAATAGTATCCTGCAGAATCCAAGATGCTGCCAATAGTCAGCAGCTGGAATGAAAGATGTCCACTCAAACTGAGCTAGACCATTTTTTTTCAATCAGATGGAAGAGGTGACCTTTAAACTGGAGACCTTCCAGTACCAAAGACAGACAGGCCAACTTTACTAGCAACAAGCGCTTAGAGCACCATTTATTTGGAAGATAAACGCTATATAAATGTACATTATTATTATATTATTATTATTATTATTATTATTATTATTATTATTATTATTAAATACATTATTCGATTCACGTGGAGGCCACGCGTCGAAGCCATGGAAGGTAGTGCTGCGAAAAAATAAGTCCCTGATGAATTAAGAAAATGGTGGGGACCACATTGGTGCACATTACAGCATCCTGGCGTGTTACGTTGTAGAGTCGTAGTCGTAGTATGATAAACACACCAGACGCACGCACGTAAATTTCTTTGAAATAAACTTCATTCAGCTGCAACCCGTCACACGTGGCTTAAGGTTGTAGACAACACCGGAGTAACAGTTCCAACTATATTTTAATTCAGCGATGCGATCTATACACAATGCATTCCTAAATGCACCAGCACTGATACAATGTCTCCTCTGAAATGTCAGCACTGGCGACACAAAGTTTCTCATACAACGTACATCACCGTTACGCTCCGTCTCTCACAATGTACACCCTATACGGGCCACGTACCTACGATAAACTGTGTGTCCCTACAACTAACAATGCATGACAATGTACACACGTGCTTCCTAGCACCAACTTTTATAGTAAAAAGACTTTCCAAAAAAATTCTAACGAAATCTCACAACGCAACCAAACAGAACGGAACACGTAACTGAAACTCATAAATATTAATAAAAAAAAAACCTTCTAGAATAAACTAAATAGTCTACAGAAATACGACTGCTCATTTCAGCCCTAAAACCCAGTGTGTAATGACGTCACATAAGAGTATGACAGAACGTTCAAGACCTTTTATAAAACACTCAAATGACGGCTGCTAATTTCACGCGCACAGGAAACAACTATGACTAAAAATAGAGCAGCTCTACTACCGCTATTCTCCGTGCGACTTTGCTAGAAACTTCCGGACTAAACTTAGCGTATCATAACAAAACCAATTCCGCTATCTGCGCATAGGCAAACAATAAAGAATCTTACTGAAAAGGTACGTGATTCGCAACCATAATAGCTCAAATAAGTATCGGGTCGTTTCCTACGATTAACACCTGCATGCTCTCACAGAACAACACAACCACAATCGTCACATTACCCCCCTTTTTAGAATAAAAATTTACCCACAAAATTCTAAAATCTCAAAATACCGTTGTGGCTGTGTTAACCTATACAGAACCCTAAACAAATACAATTTCACAACCAAATCAAATCAAATAAACTACTTTAAAATAATCGTCTCACAGTTCCTTTAAACTGTCCTGAGCGAAGACACGTCCCTTTAAACTGTCCTGAGCGCAAACATATCGCTTTAAACTCTCATGAACACTGAAATGTTTCTTTAAACTGTTATGGGCACAGAAATGTTCATTTAAACTGTTCTGCTCAGGTAATCCGCTCCAAAGTTCTGCGAACCCCTGATAGAATGTAGTTTAACGTCAAAATTCACTTTTGGAACATCGCCAAATCATGAATACAGTTCACATAGTTCAAAGGTTATTGGTCCTGGGTCAAACACTGCAGGCCCACGGAATGTACGACAGTCCCCAAACACCAAACTAGATCTCTCTGGTCTATTCCCGATGACCACTGGAAATCTGGAATCTCTGTCGTCTGCCGGGTCTTGCGACTCCCCAGCATTCCTTCTTGGCCCCTCTCTTGGGCTGAGAAGCAGACGACATGGCTCGTTTGATGTCAGATTAACCCATATAAGCCTGAATTTTTATTTTGTGAGAAAGTAGTGTAACAATGTTGTTTTTGGTGCATTTTGAGCATATCCAGCAGAGATTGTTTGATAGCTGTCCGATTTTTATATGTAGGACATGACATGTTTGGCATCCTGTCTCGGAAGACAATGGGTATATGCGCTTGCTGGGTCAGTCACTGGAGTGACCTCTCCAGGGCGCAAGCCTGGGCGAAGTGTATGGAGATCCCGGGGTGCCCAGTCGTCAAGATCCCCCTCTCGGCCTCACTGATGTATCCAAAGGAATGCAAAGCAGTACGTTTGGCACCAGTTTGGCTGCAGGAGCTGCCAGAACAGTGCGTGAATACAGGCAGCTGTCTGCCTTCGGGGCTCCACTCCTGATTTGAAAGGTTTACTCCCCCACATTTGGCCGTTGGATCCAACCTGATCTCCTCCGTCCTCTAGCCGTTGGCTGTCAGAAACAGCTCATCCGCCTAGTGGTGCAATGTGAACACCACCCCCTCACATGGTTTAGCCCACCAGCTGAGGTGGTTTGCCAGGTTGTGGCGCTTGGAGCCAGCACGTGAGAGATTAAGGAGATGGATGAGGACCAGTGATGCCCGTCCGTCCTATGTAGGACGCAGCTGCCGAACAGCAAAGGTGCTACCTCTATCCAGAGCCCCCTACAACCCAACATGACATAGTACCGTCCCAATAATGGGACGCTAGGACTGAGATGGTAGGGGTTTTTGCATTCACTTTCATGAAGATAACATGACAAGAAGCGTTCTCTTTGTAACTTTACTTGGCAACAAAGTGTTTCAAACAACAAAACAAAAATCTGGACATGAACATTAATTGATAAAATAATTAGTTTTAAGTTTTAAACCTTAACAGCACAAAGACTAGCAAAATAATGGTCACAATCAATGCACTTGGAGCACCGTCTCATCGTCTTCTTCCCACATGAGGCACAGCGCAGCTGGGTCGGCCACGGCTGAACCATGTGGTCCTTTCCATCAAACCTCACAGCAGGGGAAACCCGCTTGTCCAGGGTGGGAGTCCTGCCGCAGAGTCGTCCAGCTCCCTTGGTCTTGGGGGTTTTGGCCAAATAAGTACGGACTATGGCCCGACGGATGCCCAAGAGGTCCAGTGGTGCTTCATTGCCTGTAGGCGTCGCCCTGTACAGGTGCCAGGCCTGTTGCACGCAGAGGTCGAGGCAGTATGCGAACAGGGCCCACCACCACTTCTTTGACCTGATGCTGGTTCTGTACTTGTCGACATTTTGATCCATTCGATCAACTCCGCCCATAGTGCTGTTGTAGTGCTTGATCACAAAGGGCTGGACTATCTCGATCCTCTTCCTCTCAACTCTTGACCAGCGTTTGGCTGTTTGAACAGGCTCCGCGCCAACCATGTTGGACACAGTATTCACAACACTGTTGTCGTTCCATCTGACCACGACAAGACCATTTCTGGTATCCTGCATATAGTCATATGTCCCCCTTTTCGTCTTCCCCATCTCATTCACTGGCATCAGAGGGCAGTCTTCGGTGCGATTTGCGCGGATGGTTCCGGTACAACCGATACCTTTCTTTGTGAGATAGTCGACAAGGGGCAGAGACGTGAAGAGGTTGTCGAACGTTAGGTGATATGAGTCGTCTTGTTGAAGTTCACTGATCAGGTCAACGACCACGGAACCCCCCATTCCAAGACCTGGTACCTCTGTCTGTCTCCCTCTTGCTCCCTGGTAGGGGTCAAACTGGAGCGCATATCCCAGTGGGGTTGTGAGGACCCAGACTTTGAAACCAAAGCGGATGGGTTTGCCACGAATGGATTGTTTAGAACCATGTCTCCCGTAGTAGGGCACCATGCTCTCATCAATGCTCAAGTTTTGAGTCTTGATGAAGTATTTGAGGAACCTCTCATTCAGCATGGACATCAGAGGGCGAACTTTTGCCATCTTGTCTTCTGCATCCAGGCGGGCATTGTCGGAGAGGTGCAGGTAGCGCATTATGTCATCAAATCGGTCTCGGGTCATTGCTGACACAACAGCTACATTCCTGACATCATCATCCTGAGACCAATACATTCTGCACCGAGGCACAGTGTTGTACCCTGAAAGCAGAAGGATGGCCAAAAATGTCCTCATCTCCCCAGAATTGACCGAGAATGAATGAATTCCTTTTGACCTCGCATAAGTGATACTGAACTGGACAATCATTTCAACAACGTCGTCATCAAAAAAGAGTTTAAACAGTTCATGTGGATCACTTCGTAAGAGAGCAGCATCATAAGGTTGACTATTCCACTTGAAACGATCCTTCATCCTGCCACTGAGGTCCACTCTTCTCCATTCACGAACAGTCTTCTGCTTTGCCTTTGATCCAGTAGCCGTTCAGCTGGTCTTGCTGGATGCTGAGGCAGCTTTGGGTGGGGTTTTCCTCTTCCCAGTCCTGCCATCTGAAGTAGATGGAGTTGGTGCTGAAGGCTGAGAAGTCCCAGGTTCCTGGTCTTCAGCAACAGCATGGGCATCTCCAGCGGGGGAATGAACCTGAGATAACAGAATGGCAAACTGAATGGTAATAACGCCTGGGAAAAAGAATGGTCAAAATCTCAATGTAATTTCAAATCAGTATGACAACGCAAAAGAAGAGAGCATTTTGATGTAATGTTTGCCTACTTTGAACACTGTTGCTTCTCATCATCTGTGCTAAGTGATGGGGAGGAGGATGGGGGTGCGTAAAGATTCAGTTTAGACCACCTGTAGATCAGAACTTACATTCTCCTGTGTGTTGAGCTCTGCAGCATAGTGCGTCCGAATCCCTTGTCTCAAAACCGTGACTTCTGCTGCAGCAGAGAGCTGGCGGCCATTTAGATTGTCAACCGTCCCTCCATCGTCCTCCTCGGCACTATCTTCATCCGTCAATTCATCAAGTGGGGGAGGATCGATGTAAATATTGGCTGTTTCAAAAGTCCCGTCTTCCTCTAACATGCTGATCACATCATGGACAGTGTAAGTCCTGAAAAATATCAATAACAACAAATTCTTCATGTGAAAAAACCCCTACCCTCTCAGTCCTAGCGTCCCATTTTTGGGACGCCATTTCAGCACCTTCTAATATAAATATTTAGAACTTCTATTAAAAACTGAGAGACACATTTTCAGATTACATGTAGAGGACCATTTTATCTTCAGTGACCTCATCAAAAAGTTGATCACAGGAAAAATTATTCACTCACCTTATACTTGATGCCATGCTGAACCTCAAACGCAGTCAACCTGTGATTACAAATGGCTGCTGTGCGTGGTAATCAAGTGAGATGATCCTCATTTCAGGTTGAATGGAATGCGGTAGTGTCCCTGTATCTATTGCAGCATGCATTGATGACAGTAGTCTTCATGTTTAGGTCTGAAGGGGTTGAAATTGTAGCGTCCAAAAAATGGGACGCCAGGCTTATATGGTGCTGGACGGTGTCTGTTGTCCCTGGGTCAGGTGTAAACCGATGCTTGAACTCTCGAGTCAGGATGCGCAGTTCTTCTCGTTGAATCTGGGTCAGATTCTGGACGAACTGGATGTCTTCTACACCCTCCTCATGGCGGAGTTCATTAAGGTCAAACAGGTTCTCGTCGTCTAGTCTTTCGTCATCAGCAAGACGCATCGATGCCGCCAGTTGTGTTTTGTCTTCACGACCTCTCTCAATATACTTCTTCAGTAGAGTAGCATGGTAAGTCTTCACCTTGTTGTTGACCTTGACTCTGTAGTCGTTGATGCCAACCATCGTGTCGACAACGTACAGTCCCTTCCACTGCATCAGGAGTTTGTTGTTGTTGGTAGGAAGAAGAACCAACACCAGGTTACCTAGCTGGAATCGTCCAGGTTTCGCATTACGGTCATAGTAATGCTTCCCCTTGTTCTGCGCCTTCCCTCTAGTTGTTCTCGAGCCATCCTGAGAGTATCGTCCAGCTTTTCTCTCAGGTCGAAGACATACTGGTAGCTGATCTTCACCTCAGGAACGTCGATATCCCTGGTCCACAGCTCCTTCAGGATGTGCATGGGCCCCCTTACAGTCCTACCATACAGTAATTCAAAAGGGGAATACACTGTCGAATCCTGAGGAACTTCACGGTATGCGAAGAGCAAGGCATTAATATATCTATGCCACAACCTTGGCTGTTCAGCACACAGTTTCTTGAGCATAGCCTTCAATGTTCCGTTAAACTTTTCAACCAGCCCATTACACATGGGGTGATAAAGGGTGGTTGATCTCTGGCGGAATCCCGCCAGAGATCAGGAAACATGGAGGCCCAGCACTGCACAACAAGCTCCATAGCCTCTTTCTCTGCTGCTGGGAGAAAGGAACACTACCAAAGGATCTCCGTGATGCAGTCATCATCACCCTGTACAAGAATAAAGGAGAGAAGTCTGCCTGCTCTAATTATCGTGGAATTACCCTGCTGTCCATTGCTGGAAAAATACTTGCAAGGCTGCTCCTGAATCGGCTGGTACCTGCCATCGCTGAAGACCACCTCCCAGAGGGCCAGTGTGGCTTCAGAGCCAACAGGAGTACCACCGACATGGTCTTTGTGCTGAGACTGATTCAGGACAAGTGCCGCGAGCAGAAGCAAGGGCTATACGTAACGTTTGTCGACCTAACAAAAGCGTTCGACACGGTGAGCAGGCAAGGCATATGGCAGATCCTGGAGCGACTAGGCTGTCCCCCAAAATTCCTCAGCATGATCGTCCAGCTCCAAGAAGACCAGCAAGGCCAGGTTAGACTCCACAGTGACCTCTCAGAACCATTCCCCATTCTCAACGGCGTGAAGCAGGGCTGCGTGCTGGCACCGACCCTCTTCATCATCTTCTTTAGCATGATGTTGAAACAGGCCACAGTGGACCTCGACGATGACGACGCAGTGTACATCAGGTATCGTCTCGATGGCTGCCTGTTCAACCTCAGACGACTGCAGACCCACACCAAAAACCTAGACCGACTGATTCGTGAGCTGCTCTTTGCTGATGACGCTGCCCTCGTTGCACACACAGAGAGAGCCTTGCAGCGCATCACGTCCTGCTTCGCAGAAGCTGCCCAGCTCTTTGGTCTTGAGGTCAGTCTGAAACAGACAGAGGTCCTTCATGAGCCGGCACCCAAGGAAGAGCATCGCCCTCCCCACATCACCATCGGCGAGCCCGCACTGAAGTCCGTACACCAGTTCACCTACCTTGGCTGCATCATCACGTCAGACGCAAAGATGGACAAGGAGCTGGGCAACAGGCTTGCAAAAGCGAACAGTGCTTTCGGGCGATTATTCAAGCGGGTGTGGCACAATCAACAGCTGAAAAAGGGCACCAAGATCAGCGTGTACACCCTGCTGTACGGTTCCGAGTCCTGGGCCCTCTACCGCAGCCAACTACGACTCCTCCAACGTTTCCACCAGCGCTGCCTGCGTACCATCCTGGACATTCACTGGAGTGACTATGTCACCAACGTCGAGGTCCTTGAACAGGCGGAAACTGTGAGCATCGAGGCTTTGCTGCTGTGTACACAGCTTCGCTGGGCGGGGCACGTCTCCAAGATGGAGGATCATCGCCTACCCAAGATCACTCTGTTCCGCAAGCTCGCCACTGGACACCGAGACAGAGGGGCACCAAAGAAGAGATACAAAGATGCTCTCAAGAAGTCACTTAGTGCCTGTCAAATCGACCACCGCCAGTGGTCTTCGCTTGCTGCGGACAGTGACACCTGGCGCTCCACCATTTACAAGGCAGCCGTCTCCTTTGAGGACTCTCGCAGAGCTAACATTAAGGATAAGCGCCTCAGGAGAAAAAAAAAACAGAGTTGTCGTAACTCAGAACCCCGACCAGACCTTCCACTGCAGCCACTGCGGTCGAACCTGCCTGTCCCGAATTGGCCTCCGCAACCACGAAAATGCCTGCAGAAGACGTGGGCAAGTACTATAGAATCTTCGTTCGCGAAGCCAAGCCAAGAGAGAGGTAAGGGGTGGTTGTAAGGTGTCGGACGCTCAATAGCCGGTTGACTTCCTCCATGCAGTCGGAGACGAACTGAGTTCCCAGGTCACTCAGGATCTTCTCAAGATTTCCCAAACGGCTGAACATGTCAAAGAGCGCCTCTGCCACTGTTGGAGTGTCGATCTTCTTCAATGGTATGGCCTCAGGATAACGTGTAGCGTAGTCCACCAGGGTCAACATGTAGCGATGACCATCTTCATTTGGAGGGGATATTGGCCCCACCAGATTCACAGCTACCCGCTTGAAAGGCATATCAGTGGCATTTTCTCTAGAGGAACCTTGAGCACCTTTTCCTTGGAGATTGTCTTCTGACATATATCGCATGACCTGCAAAATCGGGTGACGTCGCCTCCCATATCAGGCCAGTAGAAGACGGCTCGGATCCTATAGATGGGTCTTGTTGATTCCCAAGTGTCCTCCCAATATGGAATCATGGGCCAATTTCATCACCTGCATCCTCAAAGGTTCAGGGACTACTACTTGACGCACAGGTTTATCTCCATTGCTGTCGAATATCCGTTACATGATATCTCTTCTGGTCTCGAAGGTTATCTCTTTTCCCTTTCGTGTCACGGGGTCGGCCTGATCTCGCAACTTGTCAAGCGTAGGGTCGGCTCTCTGTAGCTCCACCAGCCTGTCCCTATTTACCACAGCTGCTCCCGTGTTGTCCGCCACCTTTAGAGGGATGGTCTGGTGACTTTTCTTTGCTTGACCTCTTGTGGTAACAGCACATGTTTCAGGTCTCCACTCTGGATCTGGATCGTCTGCGTTTCTGGCACCATAAATTTTTCCGATGATAAGATCGTAGACTTGTGTCTTTACGCATAGCACCTTCACTTCTTCTCTCAAGTATGGGGTGTCGACGCTGACGTTTGGCAAGGCACAGTTCCGTCGGCCAAAATGAGGGTGGTTCGCTCCTTTAGCTTCTCGTCTTCAACTACTAGGTCCTCTCTCACGATGATGCAGCTACAACCAGTGTCTCTCAGCAGTCTCACAGGTGTGTTTCCGACTAATCCTGACACCACCGGCATGTTCGGCACTTTATTCTCAGTCAACGCAATGTTTGAGAATGGTAAAAATGTAGTCCCATCTCCTACTGGAATGTGTCCATTCTTTTTGAAAAAAAATCAGTCAACTCCGGTGTCACTCGCGTTTCACCAGAATCAAAGTCATTGGATGACGTCACATCATTGGCTAATACAGCGGCGGCTCTGTTTTGAGACGTGGTACTGCTTCTGTCTGCTATCCCGCGATCTTGGTTGGATCTTCTGATATTGTCGTCTCGGGGAACATCTTTAGAAGGACACCGTATCGCCTTGTGAAATATCTTTCCACAGAGAAAACATGTCAGGTTCTCCGGCTTGTATTTCGGGGTGTATCTTACATTGTGGATGTCCTCTGCTGGTGCAGACACACGCTGCGGCTTACTGGGCCCGAACTTCATGTTGTGGTAGTCAATGTATCTTTAAGCGAAGTCGGCCAGGGCCTTTAGGTACTGGTCTTTTTGCTCCCTGAGGTGGCCGGCCAGGTCCTTAAAACATGCGTTAAAGACTTGTTCTTTGATGATGAGGTCACACAAGTCCTGATACTCTTTGTTTAAATCAGTCAGCTCTATCCATTTCTCCAGGTAGCTTCTGATTCTCTCAATGAATAGGCCGGGTGTTTCTTCTTCTTCAGGCTTGCAGTTTCGAAATCGTCGCCTGTAACCCTCTTTAGTGAAGTCGTACTGTCTCAGCAGGGCGGTTTTCAACTGAGTATAATCTTCGGCTTCCTCTCTTGGCAAGCGGGTGTAAAATTCAAGCGCTTTGCCAGTTAGAAGTGCACTCAACTTGATAGCCAAGTCTCTTGTGTCCAGTTGTTGATGCTTGTGAAGTGCTCGAATTGCTCTAGGTAAGCGTCCATCTTATTTGATTTTTCAACAAAAAGTGGAAGTTTTGGCGCACGGGCTGTTTGCTCTTTGCTTGGTTAATGCTGTCGCTTCTCTGGCTCTGTGCCTCTATCTCCAACTGCTTCAGATGAAGTTCGTGTTGTCGTTGCATCTCTGCCTTTTATCGTTCATCTTCTTGTTGTTTCTCTGCCTCTCTTCGCTGTTTCTCTGCTTTTCTCGCTGTTTCTCTGCCTCTTCTGCTTGAATTTCGAGTTTCCTGATTTCACGCTCTTTAGCTCATTCTTCTCTCTCCCGTCTCTTTTCTTCTTCGAGTCTCTTTTCTCTTTCTCTCTCCAGTCTCTTCTTTTCTCTCTCATATCTCTCCTTTTCTTCTCTCTCGTTTCTTTGCTTCTCTCTCCAGTCTCTCCTTCTCTCTCTCCTTTACAAACTCGAGGAGTTGAGTTCCTTCGAGTCCACATTCCTTTCCAATTTTAAGGAATGTCTCCATTTCCGATATCGCCATCTCTGCATTTCACTGCTGGCTGTTTTCTCCTGCTACCCTTTCCAATGAGTCAACTGAAGAAGTCCCGTCGGAGGTGCCAATATGTTACGTGATAAAGTCGTAGTCGTAGTATGATAAACACACCAGACACACGCACGTAAGGTTCTTTTAAATAAACCTCATTCAGCTGCAACCCGTCACACGTGGCTTAAGGTTGTAGACAACACTGGAGTAACAGTTCCAACTATAATTTAATTCAGCGATGCGATTTTGCACACAATGCATTCCTAAATGCACCAACACTGATACAATGTCTCCTCTGAAATGTCAACACTGGCGACACAAAGTGTCTCATGTAACGTACACCACTGTTACGCTGCGTCTCTCACAATGTACACCCTATACGGGCCATGTACCTACGATAAACTGTGTGTCTCTACAATTGACAATGCATGACAATGTACACACGTGCTTCCTAGCACCAACTTTTATAGTAAAAAGATTTTCCAGAACATTCTAACGAAATCACACAACGCAAACAATCAGAACGGAACACGTAACTGAAACTCATAAATATTAAAAAATAAAAAGACCTTTCTACAATAAACTAAATAGTCTACAGAAATACGACTGCTCATTTCAGCCACAAATCCCAGTGTGTAATGAACCCCCACTGGGTCTGCCGTAGGGGACCTTGGTGGGGTTGTCTATTTTTTAGTTCCTAGGGTCACCTTGTCTAACCCCTGCAAGGTGGGTTCTACTCTTTTGGGGGTTTGTATTTCTGTCTTTCTGGTCCATTCATCTGTATTTTTCTTTTGAAATTCTCCCTCCTGTCTGCGCTTTTCACAGTTCTTTTCTTCAATTAGCGCAGGCACGTCCTAAGAAGGCCTTTGTCGCTTGCGGGACGTAAAGCAATCTATACTCACTCACTCACCCAGTGTGTAATGACGTCACATAAGAGTATGGTAGACCGTTCACGGCCTTTCATAAACACTCAAAGAACTCCTGTGCGCTAATTTCACGCGCACAGGAAACAACTATGACTAAAAATAACACGGCTCTACTACCGCTATTCTCCGTGCGACTTTGCTAGAAACTTCCTGACTTAGCGTATCATAACAAAACCAATTCCGCTATCTACGCATAGGCGAACAGTAAAGAATCTTACTGAAAAGGTACGTGATTCGCAACTATGATAACTAAAAAATATCGGAACGTTTCCTACGATTAACACATGCATGCTCTCACATAACAACACATCCAATATCAAGAGCTACAGGCAGTGCAGGCAGTTGGGAGATTTTTAAAAAGACAAATACAAGCGAATGGACCAACGGTAGACAGAAACACATGCCCCAGAATAGAGGGAAAAACCTACCCTGTGGGGCTGACCAGGGTGACCCTGGGAACTAAAAAGTAGTTAACCCCACCCATGTCCCCCAGGGCAGACCCGGGTGGGGGCGTGCTGTGTTAGACACCAACGATCAGTTTGTAAAAAAGTGTATCACATCGCACACTATCCGATGAAATGGCCTGTTTTTTTGTGTTTTGTTGTTGTTGTTGTTGTTGTTGTTTGGCCGGCCGAACACTCTCTTTTCTCACAAGCCAGTCAGTTTTTTTGTGTTTAAAAGTTTAAAAATGAGATGTGTTTCGAAGACGTTTTGCTTTCGAAGCCGGTACTTCTCTCGTCGGCGGACCAAACTGTTTGAGACATCAACCTTCACAGCAGAGTTTGGCTGTTGTTGTTTCAGTCTCCTACATTTAGCCCCGATTTACTTATCGGGTCAGATGTGTTTGCCAATGTTTTTGGGCATATTTCTTAATTGTTTTTTTTTTTTACGTTTTTAAATTTTTTTCTTTTTCCTAGTCTTATTTGGTCGAGGGTGAGAAGTTTAGTTTGCTATTTGGGTGAGGTTTTCCACCTCGGGTCGGCACAGTGGGCTGATAGGACGGTTAGCGTGGTTTACACGTAACCCATCGCTCGTTGTTTGGTATGGAACAGTTTGAGTTCTTCAATTCTTTCAATTGTGTTATTGCTTTTTCTTGTGATGTGGTGTGTCTCCCCCTTTAATAGTCCTTTGAAGACTGCTGGTTTTTGGGCCGACAGGTGCTGTAGGTACTGATATGTTTCAGTTGTGCACTCTGGCACGTCGTGGCGCCAAAAGATCGCCTTGTCCGCAGGCCAGAGCCTATGATGGTCTGAGTTCCGGCGTCAGGCCGCAACAAAGAGAGGCAGGAGAGGCTGGCTGTGCAGTATATGCATCAGCGGAGGCCTTGATTCTTTCGTCGTCTGAGGGAATAGGCATAAATTCATCCGTAAGATGGAGTTTTCGCTGGGTTGTTTTATCTCACATTTGACCGTGATGTGACAGTTTTTGAGTCAACACTGTTTCGTTTGAGTGTTCGGGATATAGGGCTATATCTTGATTGTTTGGTCTTCTGTTAGCAAGGCTTTCCATACATTTATGCTTGTGCCACCTACAGAGGGCCACATGTCTCGCAGGTCGCCATGGGGTATTAGTCCAGTCAACGCCTGGCCCGGTAGTTACGTGACCAAGGACCATTCCATCACCCTTATACTACTTTTGGAAGAAGTAGCTGGATGCATGGATAGCGGCATAGAGGTAGCTGTGCTGCCTGCTTGTTATTACAGAACAGAACAGAACAGAAGAATATTTATTGTCGAGGGGCCCATTGGGGCCAAAGGACACAGAGGGATCGGACTTAACTATCATGTACATTACTTTTTATCATTCTTTTAGCTCGTTCAGTCCACATGGAATTTTGCACTTTTCTAAGTCAGTTCATCGTTCATCGCGCCGCGTCTGTGTTCGCAGTGCAGTCCCGTCCGTATTATTCCTGTGAGCGCCGGTAAATTTCGTGTGGTCCGTGGCTCCGTCCGGTCTTGTAGTTTCCGACGGTCCGGGGGGTGAAAAAGAAGAGAGGGGAATACGCAGTATCAATGCTGTTTGGTCGTTACGTTTCTCTCCTTTACGGAGAAGCAATCAAATACAAACTTTGCTAGAGTGCATTGTGCATCCTTTCTTACTAGTAGTTGGCTTGGCTTATGGCAGTCTGTACTTGTAACTAGTTGGGTTCTGAGCTGATTATATAAACTACAATCATCTAGCATGTGAATTTCGTCCTCTACTACTCCGCACGCGCGACATAGTCTATGTTCCCGGGGTGTGTTTGTATACCTGCCTCTTTTTACTTCTAACATGTGGCACTTACTCGCAACTTTGTTAGGGCTTGTTTGTGTTCACGTATTTTGTGTAAATAAGATAGTCTTGTATTCCGTATTTATCAGTTGCTTTGTTATAGAATGTCAGTCTAGATGTGTTGTTCTGCTTAATTTTGTTCCAGTATCTAATGGACTGCTCTTCTAGTTTTCTATTGAGGCTGTTTTAAGTGAAGTTCCCATGAATGTACACTGGTTATCCCACACGTGGCGAAAACCCAGTGTGCAAAGCATTTGTCTTGAAAAAGCAACCCACCGGGCGGTGGTCTCGAGATGTTCGTGATACGCCTGTTTGAGGTAGGAGGTGCTGTCAGAGTTTCGCAGGTGAAGCCAAAAACCTATCACTTGGACCGATACTCTGATGCTCACAGGGAACTGTCCGATCTCAGCTAGGGCCGGAATATTCATAGCTTTTTTTTGTGGATGCCTAAGATGGACTTAACAAATTTCAGTTGGATGCACTCGTGAGGCATTTGTCCCTTCATGCAGTAATCGAAGAGGTCACTCAGGTCGCTGTCCATATTATTTGCTTTTAGTGTGAAAGGGAACCATACTTCTGATGCATATGTTGCGACAGGGACCACTAGAGAGTCAAACAGTTGCATTATCGTTTTAGCATATAGGTTTTGTTTGTATAATGAGCGTTTAAGGGTATGAGCGGCTGTATGGCTCTTGCTTTTCGTTGCTTTTTCTTTGTTGTTGTTTTTTACTTTTTTTTTTTTTTTTTTTTAAACAAAGGCGATACTTCTGTTAGCACCATGTCTGTAGCGACCGCGATGGGACAGTTTTTGAGTCAACACTGTTTCGTTTAAGTGTTCGGGATAAAAGGCTATATCTTGATTGTTTGGTCTTCTATTAGCAAGGCTTTTCATACATTTATGCATGCGCGAGCTATAGAGGGCCACATGTCTCGTAAGTGGCCATAGGGTATTAGTCCAGTCAACTGCGCGCCCGGCAGTTACGTGACCAAGGATCATTCCCAACACCCTTCTACTACTTTCGTAAGAAATAGCGCGATGCATGGATAGCGGCATAGAGGTAGCTGTGCTGCCTGCTTGTTAGTAAGATAGCGTATCCCTTCGCCGTGTAGTTTTAAGTGTCTTCCACGTCAAATTTAGCTCTCTGTTTCAGGACACTGTGTCATTTAGATTTTTTTCTTATTCAGTCCTGGGAGGGCCTCGTTTGTGGACTGCAGGATCATTAATGGTTGATTCCTCTTTATTTAAGTTTTGAGGAGATTCGCATGTCTCCTAACTTTTTGTGTCGCCGATTCAGATTTCGGGGGCTGTTTACTTCTTTCGTAGGCGATATATATCGTTGTTTCTTAAGGAGGAGTGCGGTGTTACTGTCGATCAATTCTGGCGTTGTGCTGTAAGATGCGGTGCTGATTACAATAGAGGGCGGCGAGAGCAGGGCTCTATTTTCCTGTTACGTACAGCTCGCGGTCCGGCGTTGGTTGTGAAGATCGTTGTTTCCTGTCTTTGCGTAGTTGATTGGCGGTGTCTGTGTGTTTTTTATTTATTTTTTGTTATTATTTTTTTCCAGAAAAATTCCTCTGGGGGTTCTTCTCCGCATAGTTGTCGATTTATGTGTATTTCGAGTGAGTTTTTTTTTATTTATTTGCCATGCACTACTCTCGTCAGCGGACCAAGCCTGACCTCTTTATGTGGATTTTTTGCTTAATCGCGTGGAATGTTGATGATCTTCTTCACTCGGTTTGAGCGTCGGTCGTCGTTTCAGCTTTCAATTTGTAGTCTTCCTATACAACGCTGATGATCTTTTTCACTCGGTTAGAGCGTCGGTCTTCATTTCGGCTTTCATTTTGAAGTCTTGTTGGCTTTGCCTGATATCGGCTACTTGTCAGATGCGCTGCCCGACGTTTCCCTAAGGGTAGTTTCACTCTTTCACCTTGTTTTGTCGCAAGTTTAGGACTTCTCGATCGTAGTTTGGTATGGAACAGGTTGAGTTCTGAGTCAATTCATTCAACTGCGTTATAGCAGTTTCTTTTGATGCGGAGTGTTTTCCCATTTAAAAGTCCATTGAAGACTGCTTGTGGGTGGGCCGACAGGTGCTGTAGGTACTGATATTATTCAGTTGTGCATTCTGGCGCGTCATGGCGGCAAAAGAACGCCTTGTCCGCAGGCTAGAACAT
This sequence comes from Semisulcospira habei, assembly GCA_036245525.1. Taxonomy (NCBI): domain Eukaryota; kingdom Metazoa; phylum Mollusca; class Gastropoda; family Semisulcospiridae; genus Semisulcospira; species Semisulcospira habei. The sequence continues at coordinate 249,646,566 of BTPG01000003.1, read as the reverse complement.
ATGATGGTCTGAGGTCCGGCGACAGGCTGCAACGAAGACAGGCCGGAGAGGTTGGCTGTGGAGTATATGTATCAGGAGGCCTTCATTTGTTGGTCGTCTGAGGGAACAGACATAAATTCATCCGAGAGATAGAGTTCCCGCTGGGTTGTTTTATCTCTCTTTTGACCGCGATTGGACAATTTTTTGAGTCAACACTGTTTCGTTTAAGTGTTCAGGATAATGGGCAATATCTTGATTATTTGGTCTTCTATTAGCAAGTACACAAACCAAGGGGCATCTATTAGTAAGGCTTTACATACAATTTTGCATGTGCCAGCTACAGAAGACCACATGTCTCGCAGGTGGACATGGGGTATTAGTCCAGTCAACGCCGGGCCCAGCAGTTACGTAACCAAAGACCATTCCCAACATCCCCCTACTACTTTTGGGAGAAGTAGCGCGATGCATGGATAGCGCCATAGAGTTAGCTGTGCTGCCTGCCTCTTAGTAAGATAGCGCATCCCTTCGCCGTGTAGTTTTCAGTGTTTTCCACGTGAAATTTAGCTCTCTGTCATTTAGATTTTTTTTTATTCAGTGCTGGGAAGGTCTCTTTTGTGGCCTAAGGAGATTAGCATGTATCCTAGATTTTTGTGTCGACGATTCAGAGTATGGGGGCTGTCCACGTCTTTCGTAGGCAATTTATATCGTTGTTTCTTTAGGAGGGGTGACGTGTTACTGTCGATCAATTCTGGCGTTGAGCTGCATGATGCGGCGCTGATTACAATAGAAGGCGGCGAGAGCAGGGCTCTATTTTCCTTTTACGTACAGCTCGCGGTCCGGCGTTGGTTGTGAAGATCGTTGTTTCATGTTTTTTTCGTAGTTGATTGGCGTTGTCTGTATGTTTATTATCAAAACATTCCTTAGTTTCATTGCGCTTTTATTTTTTTATTTCATTTTTTTATATTAGACGTTTATTGTTTTGTTCATTCTTCATTGTGATAGAATGCTGAGGGCGAGTTAGTTTTCTGCTTCTAAGCCATTGGAGCTATGTACCTCTATGATACAGGTTACATCTAGAAGTTTTGCTTTGCGTCGGCTCTCCTCGTGTTGTGTATTGAGCGTCATGCCGTCTGGTATAGCACGTTGCCGTGTTGGGTGTTGGGTTTTCGAGCGATTCGGCTTTGTTTTGGTCTGCACGTTTGCCATTTCCTTGGTGCTGAGTCTTGGTATTCGGGGAGATTTTGCCACAGACCTCGTACTTTTCGACGTGTCCATAGGTGTAGTTTCACTCTTTCACCTTGTTATGTCGCAGGTTTAGGACTTCTGTTAGTGAGGCTTCTCATACATTTATGCATGTACCCAAAGCAGAAGATCCCAAGATTCGCTGGTGGTCTTGGGTATTGTGGTCCGATCACGCGCCGGGCCCGGCAGTTATGAATTCAAAGACCAATCCACCTTCCACTCTTCTACTACGTTCCAAGGTTGTAGTGCGAAGACTGCGCAGGTGACGGCATAGATGTAGCTTTGCTACTTGCCTGAGTGAGATCATTATTGTCCCCCCCCCCCCACCCCACGTTTCTTTCCCTTTTGTGCTGATATTTCAGCGTGTTTATGGTTAGATTTTGCTCTGCGGTGTAATCATGTGTTTCACATCGCCTTGGCTTGTTTGAAGTTGGTTCCTGTTACGCCAAACAGATCTCTTATATGATTCTTGGTTCTCAGTCAGGTAGCGACTGTTTTTGTTAGTGCCGGCGGCTTATTGTCTTTAAGCGTATGAGGCGATTTATTTTAATGTTTGTTTCGTGTGTTGTGGTCATCCAACCTTGTGTTTCATTGTGCGTCCGGCTGTTGCCTGTGACTCACTCCGGAGTTGTTTTTTAACTTTATTTCGTTGACTTTCTTATGTTTTGCTGTTGCTGAGACAGCCATAAGACGTGTTTAATCTCAATGCTTTTTCGTACGCTGGCATCAAAGCGTTTATTGTATGCGACTGACTTGTATGAGAGTGTTTCGACCGGCTCTGTCATCGCAGTCCATTACATACGAAGCGGAACAACACGTGCGGCGTTAGATACCAACAACCAGTTTGTAAAAAATTGTATCATATCGCACACTATCAGATGAAATGGCCTGTCTTTTCTCACAACAATTCAGTCATTTTTTTGTGTTTAAAAATGAGGTGTGTTTCGAGGACGTTTTGCTTTCGAAGCCGCCGGTACACCTCTCATCAGCGGACCAAACCGTTTGAGACATTCACATTCACAGCAATTTTTGGCTGTTGTTTCAGTTTCCTACATTTAGCCCCGAATTACTTATCTTTTCAGATGTGTTTGCCCCTTGTTTTTTTTTCATTTTTTAAGTGCTTTTTTACGTTTATAAATTGTTTCTTTATCCTAGTCTGATTTGGCCGATGGTGAAAAGTTTAGTTTGCTTCGCTCCACCTCGGGTCGACACAGTGGGATGATTAGCGTGGTTTACACGTAACCCCTCTCTCGTTGTTTGGTATGGAACAGGTTGAGTTCTTCAATTCTTTCAATTGCGTTATTGCAGTTTCTTGCGATGCGGTGTGTTTTCCCTTTTAATTGTCATTTGAAAACTGCTACTTTTGGCAGAAGTAGCGCGATGCATGGATAGCGGCATAGAGGTAGCTGTGCTGTCTGCCTGTTAGTAAGATAGCGTATACCTTCGCCGTGTAGTTTTCAGTGTCTTCCACGTCTAATTTAGCTCTCTGTTTCAGGACACTGTGTCATTTAGATTTTTAAAAAAATTCAGTGCTGGGAGGGCCTCGTTTGTGGACTGTAGGATCATTAATGGTTGATTCCTCCTTATTTAAGTTTTGAAGAGATTTGCATGTCTCCTAACGTTTTGTGTCGCCGATTTAGATTTCGGGGGCTGTCCACTTCTTTCGTAGGAAATATATATCATTGTTTCTTTAAGAAGGGTGCGGTGTTACTGTCGATTAATTTTGGCGTTGAGCTCAGTGCAAGATGCGGTGCTGATTACAATAGAGGGCGGCGAGAGCAGGGCTCTATTTTCCTGTTACGTACAGCTCGTGGTCCGGCGTTGGTTGTGAAGATCGTTGTTTCCTGTCTTTGCGTGGTTGATTGGCGGTGTCTGTATGTTGTTTTGTTTGTTTGTTTGTTTTGTTTTGTTTTTGTTTTGTTGTTGTTGTTGTTTTCAGAAAATTCCTCTGGGGTTTCTTCTCCGCATAGTTGTCGATTTATGTGTATTTTCGAGTGAGTTTTTGCTTTATTTGCCATGCACTATTCTGGGTGGTGTGTGGGGATAGGGGGTGGGTGGTTTGTGATGTGTGTGTTTCTAAAAAAGGAAACAGTATTACCTGTTTTGAAACGTGACCACCCCCCCCCTCCCCACCCAAAGTGTGTTACCTAACCCAATGACGCATTTAACAAGGAAGCTTCCTTTGCGCACTTAGCTGGCGTATAATATTACCTGGAGGGAATCAGTTACACTGTTTTCACTGAAAATTATCTAGTCACGATTTCTCAGGAACACCGGCTCTACTGACCGGAGATTGGAAATTTTGGGACCGTAACGTAATTGCGTACTTAATTTATCCTTATTTAGAACTATTATATATTATCACGTCGGACGCCAAGCTGGACAAGGAGCTTGACAGCAGGCTGGCAAAAGCGAACAGCGCTTTCGGGCGACTTTTCAAGCGGGTGTGGCACAATCAACAGCTGAAAACAGGCACCAAGATCAGCGTGTACAGAGCTGTGGTCCTCACCACCCTGCTGTATGGTTCCGAGTCCTGGGCCCTCTACCGCAGCCAACTACGACTCCTCGAACGCTTCCACCAGCGCTGCCTGCGTACCATCCTGGGCATTCACTGGAGTGACTATGTCACCAACGTCGAGGTCCTTGAACAGGCTGAAACTGTGAGCATCGAGGCTTTGCTGCTGCGGACACAGCTCCGCTGGGCGGGGCATGTCTCCAGGATGGAGGATCATCGCCTACCAAAGATCACCCTGTTCGGCGAGCTTGCTACTGGACACCGTGACAGAGGGGCACCAAAGAAGAGATACAAAGACTGTCTCAAGAAGTCACTTAGTGCCTGCCAAATCGACCACCACCAGTGGTCTTCGCTTGCTGCGGACCGTGACACCTGGCGCTCCACCATTTACAAGGCAGCTGTCTCCTTTAAGGACTCTCACAGAGCTAGCCTTAAGGACAAGCGGCTCAGGAGAAAAAACAGAGATGCCGCAGCTCAGAACCCTGGCCATACCTTCCCCTGCAGCCACTGCGGTCGAACCTGCCTGTCTCGGATTGGCCTCCGCAGCCACGAACAATCCTGCAGACGTCGTGGGCAACTCCTATAAAATCTTCGTTCGCGAAGTCAAGCCAAGAGAGATTTAGAACTATTGATACGGCATTATTGATTTAGGTGTCTATCAAATCTCTATATTTCATCTCTCTGGGGTTGATATATCGTTGTTGGCTTCACAACGCAAGGAGGACGAAGGAGAGGAAAACAGAGGAAAAGATGGGAGGACAATATCTCAGAGTGGACAGGACTGAAGCTGGGCGATGCGTTGAGAATGGCAGAGAACACAGAGGAATGGAGGGAGCTAGTTGCCAAGTCATCAGTGGTGCGCCAACGGTCGGCAAGACTACGGGATATAGATAGGCTTTACAGTAAGGATAAGCATTTGACGTCTGTGTTAACTCCTGCACCAAACTACACACTGACCCAGTGTCTGTACAGTCACTCAACTAGATCACATGTCTTGTGGGAAAAGGCTTGGATTCTAATGAGCCGCTGCACATGCCTCAATTCATAAACGGCTATATGGCTCTTGCTTTTCGTTGCCTTTGTTTCTTTGTTTGTTCTTGTTTTTTTTATCTTTTCCGTTTATTGGTTTTTTTTTTTTTTTTTTTTTTTTTTTTTTTACAGAGGCGATCCTTCTGTTAGCAATATGTCTGTAGCGACAGTGACTAGATAGATATGATTCTTTTTGAGGGAGGGTGGGAGGGGGGGGGGGGCTGGAGGGCGGGGGCATAAGTGCTTACTGGTTTCTTCGTGAGCAGGACAACACGCTCTTGTTTTGCGTGAAAACCGGATTTTGTAATATGTCATTTTGGTATTTAACCCCTTCTCTGCAGAAAGAAATCGAACGCGATCCTACTGCAAGAGACATAGATCCTCATGAGCCCCCGCGACTTCTTGGTTCATTCAATGACCAAAAGCCAGCACCGCCCAGTACAAACTGGATACATACTGGTCTCAGCAAGAGACAGAGATCCACATGAGCCCCCGCAGTCGCACAAACTTACCGCTGTGGCGGGGTCTCATGAGGATCCGTGATTCTTGCGGCTGGATAGTGATCACTTTTTTCTCATCACTGAAGGGGTTAAGTTTGGAGTAATGTAATCAGATAACATGACTTGCCTCCCCCTGTGACCTAAACAGGGCAAGTTACACAAGTATAGTCAATGTGAAGGTTTACACTTCCTGGTCAGACACAAGTCACTATATAGACAGCAGCATCAGGATGAAATATGTAGAGTTAGGGAGAGGCCATGGCGACGTGCTCTGTAGATGTAAGTTTTCTGGTGCTGGCTTTGTTCTTTTCACTTGGACACAGTCAGACGACATGGCCTCCAATAGGTAAAGTAACATACATGTAGCATGCCTGTGTGTTGCAGCAGTATCTTGTGTAATATGTTGTATTTGTTTCCCATTTGTCTGTGTTTTGCATATGTAATTAAGAACTTGTATAATTAGTTTCTTGTGAAGAGCGCAGAGCTATCGGTTTTAGGTTATTCACCATATAAGTACGCATCACTGTATTATTTTTCTTCTTCTTATTATTACTCTTATTATTGTTATTATTATTATTATTATTATTATTATTTAAGATTATTGATATCCTGAATGGAACTCTAGGGGGCAAGAAATTCGGTTGCCATTAAAATACACTCCTAAAATGCAGTTTTTGTTTGTTACACACACACACGCACACGCACAAGCACACACACACAATCACAGAAGCACGCATGAAAGCACATTATCACTTCGGTGCGTATAGAGAAAATACTGTTTTTTGTTTTTGAAATAATCATAGACTTCTCTCCAAATATCTCCATAGGGACATAGATCCACACACACACACAGACACACACACACACACACACACACACACACACACACACACACACACACACACACACACACACACACACACACGCACACTCACACACACACTCATGGAGACAAAAGCCTCAGAGTGGGTTACCTACCATTTTTTTGTGAAAATGGGTTCCCATATTTCAATTTTGGGCTGTTGTTGTATCAGTCTCCTACATTTAGCCCCGATTTACTTATCGGGTCAGATGTGTTTGCCCCTTGCTTTGGGGCATATTTATTATTATTTTTTTTTTTACGTTTTTTCAAATTTTTCTTTTTCCTCGTCTTATTTGGCCGAGGGTGAGAAGTTTAGTTTGCTTCGCTGGGTGAGGTTTTCCACCTCAGGTCGACACAGTGGGCTGATAAGTTGGTTAGCGTGGTTTACACGTAACCCCTCGCTCGTTGTTTGGTATGGAACAGGTTGAGTTCTTCAATTCTTTCAATTGCATTATTGCAGTTTCTTGCGATGCGGAGTGTTTCCTCTTTTAATAGTCCTTTGAAGACTGCTGGTGGGTGGGCCGACAGGTGCAGTAGGTACTGACACGACGGACTAAGTGTTCGATAGAGTGATGAACGTATACAGCAATACCTGTTTGACCGTGACAGGAAGAATCTCTTCTCATGACACTAAAATTAGGAATTTTCACGGCATCATCACTGATAGTTGAATTTAGGCGTGACTCGGTAAGGCCGAAAATGTCGAACGGTGTGGGACTGTTAAGAAACGCCGACAGGTCAGATACCTTATTATAAAGATGGAAAACGTTGAGGTGACCCACTTGTAATTTATGTTCTTTTTGTTTGCCTCTAGCCATGAGTATTTCGCTCACAGCTGTATTTTATTTCACAATAAAATAGCCGCAACTGCAATAGCTGTGTTTGAGCAAACGTCAATCAAAGATGAAAAGCCAATGTAAAAAGAAAACAAAACAATCAAAGAAAACAATAACGTATGAAGACAAAAATTAATGTGATAATCAAAAGTTCAGGGATTACAACAGCTGAGCGTTGCGAAAAATAACCTCTCCCACAGCTGAAGTGTATACGGGAAGCATCAATGTACGCTACCATGAAGGAGCAATGTCAATATACTCCACGTCTGTTTAGGAATTGTTTGTGCTGCCGCGGATAAATACATGTAACGACGACGAAAACAGAACTTACGCCGCGGAGCACTCACAATAAGACAAATCGCTGTAAATAAAACAGTCCATCAGTGTTCACAGTCAAATTTCCTGCAATGTCTATAGTACGGCTTAATAAACGCCGATTTAGGTGAGAACGTTTAAATAAAGCTTCGACACGGAGGTGCTCAGTGGAATGTAAGTGAAAGCGCTACACCAACGCAGCTTTCACTCAAGACACTCAGTCTAGTCCGCAAAGAATGTGAGAGAAGTCCGGAAGTCCGGGCAAAGTCAGTCGTGTATCAACAAAAGCAATGAAGATACGGCACCATACACACTTTTATCATGCAGTACTAAAGGTACTAATTTACACTCGTGAGAAACACAGATGTGAGTGTAACCTGCAGGAGGCATCTATCCTTATGAGCACATGCACCTGCAGGATCATATGAGGATCTATGTCTCTTGCATTAGAGACTTGTAGATGGTATGTGGTATTTATCCTCATGAGCCCGTGCATGTGCAGGGGCTCACGATGATCCATGCCTCTTGCATTTGAACAGATAATCGCGGCCAGCATGAGGTATCTATCCTCCAGACGCAGGGGCGCATGCGGATCTATGCCCTCTGCATTTAGAATTTGCGGTCAGCAAGAGGTATCTATCCGCATGAGCCAGAGCAGCTGCACGGACTCATGAGGATCCATGCCTCTTGCATTTGTTTTTTTGTAGTCAGCATGCATCCTCATGAGTTCGTGCAGCAGCAGGGGCGCTTGAAAGATCACACTCTGCGTTCAGGTATTGACGAAGTAAACAATTAAACACATGCAGGTAAATACGGCAGCAGCAGCTGTGCCATAAGCTGCATTGTATGTAGGAGATTGGGAGGGGTTGTCTCTGTTGGTGGCGATTGTTCCCACCCTCTGGGCTGCGTTTTTGCTGTAACTGCGGCTGGTATGTAAGTACTAGCCGCTGGCATGTTGGGGAATTCCCCTGTGACGTCACGACTGGCCCGCCCTGACCTTGCTGAAAACGCGGGGTAAGGGCGTGGCAGGGCTGGCGGGTGTTGTGGGCCTTAAGCTGGTCGCGCTGTGGTTGCTCGTAGTTCTGCAGAGTTCTACCACGTCTCAGGTCCTGCTGTTGGTGTCTGGCTCCGCTGAATGGCCTGAGGGACCCTTGCTTCTGGTTGTAGATGTGAAGAGGTTGGCTGCTGGCACGGCGGCTCTCCTCCATCCCGTGTTCGCTGCTGGGCAGGCGTAGAACACCTGCAAAGCTAATGTTCAGTGCTCACAGGCCTCCCTTAGGGCGTCATTGGAGATGGAGGCGGGGGCAATGAGGGGCTGGTTCTGACCTCTCGGGGGCATGATGGCAGAGGCCTGAATGCGGGCATTGGGGAAAACGGCTTGGTGACAGGGCCCTGTTGCATGCAGCTGTTGATGCCGACGTGAAGCACAACTCTGCGGATGTGTCGTGACTGGCGCTGATTGCGCAGCCATTCCGCCAGCTCGCTGATACTAAGCCCCGACACCGACATGTTCTGCACGACGGCGCCGTCCACAGACATCCTCCGGGCATCGACCCTTTTTAGGACAGAGTTGCCGATGAGGAGCGTGTTAAAGTCGGGCCTGATGGTTTGGACTTGCAGGTTGTCCAACGGGGTGACTGATGATGCTGATGTATTGGTCTCACGGGAGTCGGTGGCAGCGTTGAGTGCGGCACCGTCGTCAGTACCAGCACCTGGAACCTGCTCCTTCCCATCGCCATTTGACAGGGCAGCAAACATGTTCTCGATGATGACGTCAGGGTGGGTGGGGGGGGGGGGGTACTGAATAGTACTATTTCCTGAAGATTTGGGGGAACTGGGGGATGTCGACTTCAGGGAGGATGGTTTGGGTGTGGTGATGGGAGAGGCGGAGAGAGAAGGCTTGGGTTTGTTTGACTCTGCTGCTATACTAAGTGCCGTAAGCTGCCGCTCCATGTCGTGTAGCTTGCTGGCATGGCTGTCTTTGCAGGACATCAGCTGGTTTAGGCGGTCGGTATGGCCTTGCTGTGTTTTTGTCACTGGCTCTAGCGATGAGTTGATCGCTTCAGTGACAAATCTGTCTGTTGCCCTGGAATAGTTTTTCAGTTTGACGTCACTGTCGCGGGCGAGACTGTCGAGCTGTGCCTGACTGTCAGACAAGGAGGCACAGCGAGCTTTCACTTCTGACAGCTCTCTCCGCGTCAGATGTAGCTCTGCCGGTAGTGTGCGGATGGTGGTTTGCATCATGAGCATCCACTTCAGTACAGGCCCCTGACACAGCGCAGAGAGCTCGATAGATGGCGGGGTGATGATGTCAACGTTGAGAGGACTGATGACATCAGGGCGCGGCGTGACCTGATCAGGTTGATCCAGTGCTTTGACCGGCGGGGGGTTATTAGGGCCGCTGGGGGAAGAGGTCCCTCTAGGTGGGGTATGGGATTACCCTCGCTCGCTGGGCGGACGGTGGGGGTCGAGTCGCAGGCGAGCGGGGATTTCTCCACGGATGGCTGGGCGGAGACACATGGCGAGCTGGAGGGCGTTAAGGACATGTGTTCGGGGTTCGCTGCGGTGTCTGACATGTCATTGCTTGAGCTGCAATGAGCCGAGACAGGATCAACAGCAAGACGGGGCGAAGGACTGGCCTGAGGCGGCTGGGGGGCTGGGAGATTTGAGCGCTGGCCATCTTGGCAACGCTGTCCCTCAATGTGCCGAACTCGTCAACCCATGTTTTACAGCAGTTGCCTTGGGCTAGGCCTGGCCCGGTGGTATAGAACAGTGTTACTGTAATTAGTTTCCGGGTCCCGTTTAACAGCTGAATGATAGTTTCATAAAGTTCACTGGGGTAGGGAGGGCTAACTAGAGCACTGGTTTTCAACGCCTCATGGTCTTTATCTCTGTCTCTCCGAGGCGGCATAGGCTCCTCGCCATATAATTTGTGTAGGGCTCTCCTTCACAGGGGTATCTTCCAGCCCTCAGTTTCGAAAGTCACTTGAATTGGATCGTTACTCCGTATTATCTTTTCTAAGGACAGTCTTGAGCTGGCCGCAGTGGAGCGTGTGACTGGCATAGTGGAAGTATGGTGGTGCCGCCATAATCAGCTTATACTCGGGGTGTCGATATGTTTGCGCTGTTGAATGTTTACGGGTTTTCGTTGGTATAAATGAAGAGATATTCAGTGTTCGACAATGATTTGCACTGGGTTATCTTCGGCGGCCAGGGATCCACGAGAGTTGAAACTCTTAATTCTCCTATCTCTGCTTTTATGTTTGACAGATATAGAGGCGGTCGGATGTTGAGGTCAGACCCCTGACCCCTGGGCCAGGCATCTGCGCTGGTGTGTTTACAGTGATGGGACTATGATGACAGGCGTAGCCAGGTCTGACGCCCCCTGTCTACAAAACACTTGTTGCCATATGAGTCACCGCACACGTGTACAAAATTTGAAAATGGAAGACAAGAGAGTTCGGTGGAAATCGTATATGGGAAATCACTCATAAGTCATTACTCACGAAAAACTTCATCCTCTCGCGTGAAAAATCGACAGAATGTAGGAGACACAATCACAAACTCGTGTGCCAAATATCATATTTGGCAAATTCACTTAAGACACATGAATCCACTACGAGCTGAAGCACGATATGAATGCTTGCTGACGTTCCCGATGCAAGGTTTGAGAGAGAGAGATGATGATGATGATGAAACGTTTTATTCAGGATAAAAAGTTTTAGGCATAGCAATGCCTATCTTCCAAACTGTCCTGCTACTCTACACATATAAAAATACATCAGACGATACAGCAAAAGAAAAACACATATAAGTAAAAAGACCCATTCCCCCTGCCCCCCCCCCCCCCCCACCACCCCCCCCCCCCCCCCCGCCCCCACCCACCCTCGGGAGAAAAAAAAAGAAAAAAGAAAGAAAAAGAAAGAAATTAAACCAATATATATATATATATATATATATATATATATATATATATATATATATATATATATATATATATATATATATATATATACACACGTATGAACCTGACATATTAATGCAGACAGTCGAACTATTACATAACCTGCAGCAATCTACTGTGCTGGAGCAACATACTAAGCAGAAAGATAGAACATTCACAACGACAGCAAATATTTATGGACGCGAGCTCTGAAGATAGATAACTTTGAAATAGACTTTAAATGAGAGGGCAAATTATTCCATGACTTAGCACCGGAAAATGATATACTAGATCTGAAGATGTCGATTCTCGGTTTTGGGAGATGGAGTAAAGCTGTTCCTCGTGTTCTCTCTATTCGTGTGGGAAAACAGCTCGCGGAGATAGGGAGGGGCGGCATCATTTAGAATTTTTTGCACAAGTAAGCATCTATTAAGTTCCAATTGTTTACTAAGTGGTAGGATATTAAGGGCCTTCAGTCTTTCATCAGTAGGGGACGAACCAGGAAGAATAAGCTTAATACCTCGCCGGTAAAGGGAATTAAATTTTTTCAAATGAATGTCTCCACAGCCGTCCCAGATATTGGAAGCATAATTACAATGTGTCTTGATGTGTGCGTTAAAGAATAGTTTTCGAGCATCAATGTCAACTAGACGACTTAATTTGGATAATAAAAAGAGATTCTTCGAAATAGTTTTACATGCAGTTTCTATGTGAGGCTCCCAGCTGAGCTGTTCGTCGACTGTCACTCCTAACAAACGATGTTTTGACACTTGCTCTATGGACTGAGAGTGAAGGGACAGTTCAAGGGTCTGCAAGCCACGTTGATGCTTTTGGCGTGTCATCACCAACATTCTTTTCGTTTTAGGAATACTAATAATCATATGATTTTCTTCACACCAAGTTGACACTTCATCTAAACTATGTTGGAGGGCAGTGCTCACAGTTGAAACATTTTTATCAGATACATGTAATGATGTATCATCAGCAAATAGTTCACAGTTTGTGTCGGGGTGTGATAAGCGACTGCAGTCAATGTGATATAAATGTAACTTCTTTAGTAAAGATTGAAGGCTTTTGTAAGATCTAGAAATACTACACCTGAAAGTTTGGACTCATTTATGGCAGTAAGCCCTTTGTGGGTTATGAGCGTTAAGGCTGTCTGACACGAATGTTTAGGCCGAAAAGCTGATTGTGCTGTACTAATAAGGCGGTTTTCCTCCAGGAATTGAAGTAAATGATTATGTATATGCTTTTCAAGTGGCTTGGACACTGCTGATAAGATTGAAATAGGTCTGTATCCACTTGGGTCGCTCAGATCTTTGCTTTTTGATAGAGGAGTAACTTTTGCTATTTTCAATTTATCGGGAAACATGCTCTTTTGAATCGAAAGGTTATATATAAAGGTTAACGATTCAACAATATAAGGGAGCGCAAATTTCAGGATGTTACTGCTAATACCGTCTACACCACAAGATGTTTTACTTTTCATGCTGGTTATAGATTTTCCTACATCAAGGACGGTCATTAGGGGAACTGAGAAAGTATTGCCAGCGTTTATCTGACTGTGCTGTTTCAATTGTTCTAAACATACGTATTCACCTGGCTCAATGGTGTTCGTCTGTGACAGGGTTTTAGCAATGTTAAGAAAGTGTTCATTAAATACATCAGCTGTAAGGTGCGGGAAGACACTCGTTGATGTGCTAGATTGTCCTTTAGTAAATGTGTTAATCACCTGCCACACGCTGCGTATGTCTTTGCAGCCCGCAACAAGATAATCTTTGCAGCATCAGTACTGCCTCTGTGCTTTACGTACTAATGATTTAACTATGTTTCGCTGTTTTTTGTACTCGTTAAATTTCTTTTGTTGTTTCAATAGATCTCTTAATTCCATCGCACTTTTAATCTCATCCGTCAGCCATTCAGGCACAGTGGAGTGTTTAACACGCTTAGTGCGCCTCAGGGCATGTCTGTCAAGAACACCGAGGAACAACTTATACCAGTGGGACAGCGCTACATTGGGATCGTTATAGTTATACACATCGGAAAATGGTGTTTGGGAAAGGTCATGCCAAAAATCATCTTGGTTAAATTTTTTGAATGATCTGTAGAGGATGGTTATATGCTCCTTATGAAGTTTCTTTGGCAACTTCGCAGATAATGAAAAACAAATAGGAAAATGATCACTGACAGAGATGCTGGGTACATAGACATTGCTAAGGGCACTGTCGTTGGTTGTATAAACATGGTCAGAGAGAGAGAGAGAGCGAGAGAGAGAGAGAGAGAGAGAGAGAGAGAGAGAGAGAGAGAGAGAGAGAGAGAGAGATTGATTGATTGTACATTGCTTAACGTCCCGACAGCAACAAGGCTTTCTCAGGACGTGCCTGCACTGCTTGTGTAAAAAACCAACTAAACAGAACATTGAATGTATGTCGCCAGCCGGTCAAATACATTAAATAAACCTAACACATGGGGCCTAAATAAAGCTAAGACCATTTAGCAACACACATCCAATATCAAGAGCTACAGGCAGTGCAGACAGTAGGGAGAGTGTTAAAAAGGCAAATACAGGTGAATGGACAAAGGGTAGACAGAAACACATGCCCCAGAATAGAGAGAAAAACCCACCCTGTGGGGCTGACCAGGGTGACCCTGGGAACTAAAAAGTACCTAACCCCACCCAAGTCCCCCAGGGCAGACCCGGGTGAGAGAGAGAGAGAGAGAGAGAGAGAGAGAGAGAGAGAGAGAGAGAGAGAGAGAGAGAGAGAGAGAGAGAGAGAGAGAGAGAGAGACAGACAGACAGACAGACAGACAGACAGACAGACAGACAGACAGACAGACAGACAGACAGACAGACAGACAGACAGACAGACAGAGATGTCCATTGCTTAAGGAGGAAATATCGTTGTTCATTTTGTACAGACTAGCTGGTGTCTCGATTTCACTGTTACCCGGATTTCGTTTAACATGACATCTGAGAAGTTAAAAGTTGTTCCCTACAATTGCCACTCAATGATCTCGCGCTGCGGCCAACATCGCTCGTTGTTTACAGCTAAAGGAAAGAGTTCGTATCAAAATGAAGGGAGTATTTCTGTAACAGAACACTGCGTAACACACTGAGCCGTACGTTTGAAAATTACATCGGGAAGATTTCCCCTAAAACTAAATTATCCGTCTTTTTATAAGGTAGAACGACCATGATAATTCAAGGGTGGTGCCAGAATAGCTTGACGCCTCTAGGCGCCAAGCTATTCTGGCACCACCCTTGAACTATGAAGTTATATTTCTGATCTCATGTTCTCTCGTTTCATACAGGAAACATTTAATGTGTTAACTCGTTTCGCTGCCTGAATTCGATCCAATCTGCGAACAAACCAGGGCCAACCACAAACACCGACACAAAATAATTGACGAAAACATATATCGCCTTCACTGGAGTGACAGTCACTGTTTAATATGTTATGCAGACACCGCTCCATTTCCTATTGTTAATAACACTGTGCTCTGTCAACTTTGTGTTCGTGGCAATTTTCAGTGAAAAATAAACTGCACTAAATCCGTGTACAGAAAGATCATCGCCGGAGCAATACGCAGTTTCGCGCGCACACACACACACACATACACACACACATACACACATGCACACACACATGCACACACACGCACACACACACACACATGCACACACACGCGCACACACACAAACACACACACACATGCGCACACACACACACACACACACCCACGTACACACATACACACACATACACACACACACATACACACACATACATACACACACACACACACACATACGCGTGCACACCATCTGTCCAAGTTGGCAGAGAGTGACAAAACAGCATATTATCAACACATAAACACACATCAAACACACAGAAGACTGTCACTAGTTCAGTGACCGACTATGCACAAACCACATGTTTTCAAACAGGCTTTTATATCGGAGGTGTCATTTCTATCAAAGGCGGCATCAAAATCCACCCGTGATTCCTCATCGAGTGCCTGTGGTGCGTCTTGCTCCAACCGTATGTACCTCATTATGATATCCCGCAGGTTCTCGTTTTTCCTGCGGTAGACTGAAAGTTTCAGTTGACTGAAAGTGGGCCTTTGAGAGCGCGAGGCATGACCGCTGATACATATCATCTTCCCGTGGTGTGCTTTTAGTGATAGATGACGAAACGTGTTTACACTGGTCGCATTCTGTAAGGCCGTCAGTACTTCAGCGAGGCGATGTCAAAGAAATGCAAAAGTATTTTACTTCCTGGTTATACTATCGCAACCGCGACACAGACCAGGATTAGAGATTTAGTGTCTGGGAGAGAATATGGAGACACGGTGTGTTTTGGTGTGTTTTCTGATGGTTATTGCACATCTGGAGGTGCAAGGTCAAACAACAAACAACAGCATAAGTAAGCATAGTCCATTTCTTTTTCTATTTTATTCCCGAAAAGATCTTTTGTCAAGCTGAATTGAATACAGACAATCAATAGCACTTACGTGAAAATGTATAACGATGCAAGATGATGACATGATTGTGTGAATGTCGATGATGATGTTGATAATGTTGCCCTTTTTGATGTTGTCGGTGCTACTTTTGCTGCCTGACGATGGTTTGGATTTCAGTATTGTAGCCTTAGATGAGTCCTGCCTTTTCTTTTACTATCTGCACTAGACCTCACCGGACATGCTTGTGGCATGAGCAGCCAGTACTATGCCGCTGACGCAAAAACCTATTCTGACTGTCATGGCGCCATTAACGGTAACACAAGCCGATACTTCCTGATCACCCCAATACTACAGAACTGTATTTACACCCTCGGTTCCAACGACCCAACCCCAGTGTGGTGGGTGGACATGGAACAGGTTTACACCGTCTACAAAATCAGGATCTACGCTCGTGACGGACGTGAGTACAGTGATCATAATGACTCAGTACTCTGTCAGGGTTGTGTTGTTTGTGGGTTTTCAGTGTCAACATGTTGTTGCATGTCGGTCTGCTAGTATATCTTCTTGCAAGGGGTGTAAGTCTGTTCGCTCATCAGTTCGTCATGTGTCTTCATCGCATAACCCATTCAGCCCTGATGCACTACATCAGGAGATGGGTCGACCATGATAATTCAAGGGTAGTGCCAGATTAGCTTGGCGCCTGTCGGCGCCAAGCTAATATGGCACTGCCTTTGAATTATCATGGTCGATCCGTCTCCTGCAACTGGTACATAGTCATTAGATGACGCCAGCAAAATTTAGGAAATACGGCTGTCGGGCTGAATTAGTTAAACAGACAGTATTCCAAGGAATACCGGCCGACCCTAATCAGGTTTGCTACATATGTTTGTGTGCTGTTATTGCAATTCTTTAGTGGGATGCGATTATCCTAGTATCAAGGCTTTGTCACAGAACAGCTTTGAATTTCACATAGTACACAATTGTCCCCGTAGTTGATATTTCAATTTCTCTGCATTTAGTCAAAGGGTGCCTTGTCGTATGCGGCCATGCGTTTGTAAATCGTTATGAGTACTGCATGCAGACATCACCGACGTTTTCAAGAATATGACCACACTCTTTTTCATTTTAAAGTAACCGATATAACTATTCTTCCATATACATATTTTTATTATTGAACCTGTGCTAAAAGTTACCCCGTAAAAGCGGGACATTTGTAAATTAACATTGAACTATGTATTTCACATGTTGTACTGTCTGAAAGAGTCATGTTTCTTGTATATATCAATCTGTTTTAGACAGATAACTGCCTGCGCCATGACTTGACTGCAAAGCAGCTTTTACGTGTCAGTTGTAACAATGTACCTAATTAAACAAGGATGTGGGTGGGAGTCTTGTTAGCTTTGATTATGAAATTATTTCTTCTTTACACAGGGTTGGATACGTTTTTAAGTCCCTTTTTTCATAGAAGGGACATTTTAGGATGGGTCCCGGTGGAGCGAATTCAATAACATGTCCATGATGGCAAAGGTGGGCACGCCGAACCCTCTGACAACTGAAGTAACAAGATAAAAGTTAGGTCATGTCTAGTTACTTGCTACTGAACGTACATTTGACGTGTAGCGCCGAGTGTGTTTGGGTGGGTGGGTTAGTGTGTGTGTGCGTGCGTGCGTGTGTGTGTGTGTGTGTGTGTGTGTGTGTGTGCGTGTGGGTGTGCGTGTGTGTGTGTGTGTGTGTATGTAGACACGAGAATCTCCGATATTTCTGTACGCACAAGGCTAGAGGTGAATAAGACAGCCTCCGAGGAAATTGAAGTTGGATGCTCAATTGAAGACATCAGTTGTCCCAGATTTGAGTCAGTAATTTTTGTCATATTTACTTCAAATTTTGAATACGACTAGTGTGGAGAATGACATTGAATGAGTTCGTTAGCCAGCGTTGTATCTTCTCAACTTTACCAGTAAACATTTTCTGCAGACCCCCCCCCCCCCCCAAAAAAAAAAAAAAAAAAAAAAAAAAAAAAAAAAAAAAAAAAAAAAACACCACTCAGACGCTGCAGCAATACTCTAGATATGACTTAATGACGTAATTTTCTCTTTCTCTCTCTCTCTCTCTCTCTCTCTCTCTCTCTCTCTCTCTCTCTCTCTCTCTCTCACACACACACACACACACACACAAACACACATACGCAGACACATACACACACGCACACACACACATACTCACATACACAGACACGAACACACACACACACACACAAACACACACACGCACGCACACACACACGCGCACACACGCACGCACACACACACACACACATACACACACACACACACACACACACACACACACACACACATAGACGCGCTTGCAGAAGAGCATGCAGGTGTACTTAGTATATCAAGTAGATGTGTAAAGTGAACCCGAGTTCACATTAATTATAGCAAGACTGAAATTGTACAGTGAAATTCTAGTTTTATCAACATTTTCTCAAGTCTTGAAGCCAAACAATAACCCACAAAAACAACGTCATGTCAAATGACGTTTTACAAACCAATGACGCGTATGCACTGCGCCCCTTACAGAGCTCACTGACGCATTGGCAGATCCGCGAAAGGTTCTCATAAGGAGATAATACAACATCAGAATCAGGTTAAAGACAACAGGTAGAGACCCTTGACAGCGATGAAAGCTCTCATATAGATGGGACTTTGTGGGAGGTCAAAGGAATCATTGTACCCCGAAGGCTTGAGGGGTACAATGGTTCCTGTGACCTCCCTCAGGCCTGCAATGGTCCGTGCAACAAACCCTTGCTACCAAAAACGTTTTTTTATTATTATTCATACACTATTTTCGTAACAAAAAACAGCTGAAATCTTCTGATTTGGATCACGCCAGACATGATTGACATCAAAAAGAATATAGATGTATATATAATAGAGCTATGACGTAATGTAAGATCTGTAATTTCTTTGCCGTCTGCATGACCCTCAGCATTGTCTACAAATTGTCAAAGTAATGCCATGGAAGAGGTGTGCGACTAATTCACTCAAACGACTTCAAAAAACTGCAATAAAATAGTCGCATAGACGCTAATATGCTTTTGATTTCGCAAAGATTCTTTCTTTAGTGGTCTGATACACACTATTACTGCAAATGTGCGCTGCAAACAAATCCGGTCAGGGGTGTCAATGTCCGAAAAAAAAAACTTAAACTTTTAGGGCTTAATGTCTTTTGGCCACCATGAAGGTGATTTGAAAGACGGGGTACCTAAAGAGGCCTGTACAAAGTTGGACCACAGCTGGGTTCAAAGCCATGACCACGAGTCGAACGCTCTACCACCGAGTCCCCCAGTTCTCCGTGAATGTTGGAGGTAAGAGTCGGGGGCTTTAGCCCGATACCCTTACTTCCGACATTGACCCCCCTGACCGGACCCGAGAGGCGACAAGAACCACTCGCGACGCTTAACTCGTGATACCCGGAGTGAAATGGCCTTAGGTGCCTGCTCGGTGTTAAAACCAAATAACTAACTAAGTAACTTAACTCGTACTACATTTTGTTTATTTACAATTTCGAAGACGGTCTGCCCACGGCGCACAACCTTCAAGCGCACGCAGTCGAATTTTATAGCCTTCTAATGAGCGCACACCGGCGAAAAATTCGCCCAGTACTACACGGCCCATTTCTCATAGTATTTCTTGTATTTTTCCCACAAATCCAGTGTCAGAGTGGCGAGATGTTTATAAACCTTGACAGGCGAGATAACCTGAGGTCACAGACACGGTCCCTGCCGGCTGGGATGGTGATGAGTGATACTTGGGGAATGGAGGACTAAATGTTCCTTGTACTTAGTATGCTAAATGTCCAGTATGTAGCTCTGTGCCTTTCATGTATGTTCAGAAGAGGGTGAACGGAACCAGTTCAGCTTTAGTAGAAGAAGTACATTATAGCTGGAAGGGTCCAGAAAGCAGTATTGGGAAATGGTATATTGAGTGTTTTAGCTCACGCCTGCTCCACAGATTTTGGCGTGCGCTTAGGGGATGCGCTGGCAACCAGACACACAACAGCATGATAATGATCGACCATGATGGTTCAAGGATGATGCCAGAATAACTTGGCGCTTATGGGCACTAAGCTATTCTGGCATCACCTTTGAACTATCATGGTCGATCTGTGTCCTGCACTGCAATGCAGTCTTCAGAGGACAACGGCAAAATTTGGGGATTTCGTGTTGGGGTAGAATGAGTTAAATTAGTTTAAAATCAAAATATTGATGACGGTGTGATGAAGCTCTATGCCCACGCATAAAGTTTACAAAGGGATTCTGCATTACGCTGTCTTGTCAGCGGTTTTTCTAGTGACCAATATTCAGTGTATTCATGAGTTTCGTGAGATCGCGAGGTCGACGATTTGCACGAAGTTTTAGTGGCGCATCTCAGCCTATCAGAGCTCAATAGTAATTAGTACGGGCTATTCTGTCATAAGAGGACGGACGTAGGTTGGATACACTTGCCGTATTCCAAGACTCTCAAACCGAGATTTCAGGTACGTTTTTCATAGGTATTATCGACAGCTAGTGCGTTAAATGTAATCTGTGTTAGTAGGATTTAGTTCGATTGTGTAGCGTTGATCTGGTTCAGTTATGTCGGTTTAGAATTTGTTGAAATAACGGGGAATTTTTCTATATAGTTATTTACCGGTATGGATAACTAAGGAATGTGATGTATGTCTAGGTTGTTTACGAAAGTAGTACGTGGGTGTGTTAAGTATATTTTTTTTTCTGTGTACAAACCAGTGTATGGCGCGTGCGTCATGTTATAGTCTTTTTCAGTGTATTGACCGAGTTATGATGTGTTGTGAATCTGTTCTGTTTTATGAAGCGCGAGTTTATGAATGAACGTGTAGATTTATTTGTATCACCCAGGTTACGTAATGTACCTCATATCATCCAACATCTGTGTGTTAAGCAAGTGTTATGACATTAAAACTCTATTGTATATAGTTCTTGTGATGAGCGAGGGACATGACGCCGAGACGTCCAAGTCAACAGAGGCTGCCGCTGGAGGAACGTGTCGAGAGGACATCCACAGCAGGGGGGAGCGAGAGACTTGGTGCTGGGCAATCAGAGTCAACAGAAGCTGCGCTAGACGAGCGTGTTGAGAGAACATCTTCAGGAGCGCGTGACGCAAGAAACTGCACGCCTAGACATGGAGGAACGTGCGAACTATACAAAAAGATAACACCGGTTGAACAGGTTGGGTAGCGTGTACAGCTTACCTAAACAGGCTTTTATTATATTGTGTGTGGAAGTTAGTGTGACGTGCTAGTGTTGAGAGTTGTGTATTTTGTGAAGAGTTTTTGAAACCGTGTTCATTCGTTAGTATTATATGTTGGGCCATAGGAAACGATGTTTTGAGTTTATGCTGCACGAATGCGTCCGACTGAGAGTCAGTGTCGTTTGCGTGTGTGCTGTTACACTACCGCAGCCACACGCAGGGTGTCGTTGATGGAAGACGCTGCCAGACAAGAGTGTTTCCAGAAGAGTCTTTTATTTCTTTGCCATCATCTTTCATCTAATAGGTTGGGCACAACCAACCTACCAGCATGACATACAACATGTCGAAAATCTGGAGCTCGGTCTCTCGCTTCTCCGCTCCCTCTATCTATCTCTCTCTCTCTCTCCTTTCGTTGTGTACTCTCTATCTATCTCGTTCTCTTCATTGTGCGAGCTCCCTCTCTATCTCGTTCCCTTCGTTGTGAGCTCTCTCGTTCTGGTGTTTCCCCCCACTATATATACCCGTTCTGGAGGGCATCGCCCCTTTGTCTCAATCAGTCAAAGGGGCTATTACTCTCACCCATAACATTCCACATCTATCATGGTGGTCAGCGTCCTCTGATCCTAGCTGACCAGGAACCCATTACTGTCTCTCATAATTATTCCTCATCTATTATGGTGGTCAGCGTCCTCTGATCCTAGCTATCAAAGGAACCCATTACTGTCTCTCATAATTATTCCACATCTATTATGGTGGTCAGCGTCCTCTGATCTTAGCTGACCAGGAACCCATTACTGTCTCTCCTAATTATTCCACATCTATTATGGTGGTCAGCGTCCTCTGATCCTAGCTGACCAGTAACCCATTATTTATTCATTAGTCCCAGCTCCCAGTTCGCTACTGCCCGCATCGTGACCGCCAAAGTGAGATTGATGTATTTCCACTCGAAATTATCATTCATTAGTCCCAGCTTAGTAGGGCCGGCCACTTGTCAACTTCACGTGAGCTTGTTGTAGCTGAAGTGGACCGTGTCATTACCCTCTCCGTGCTCTGCCCGTGGTACTAATTATACCCTCGTTATTTTCATATCAAGGGAAATTATAAAATTACCCGACCGTGATATTGGTCGTATACACTTATAGTGTAACATTTCCTCCCAAACCTACCCGGAAAAAAAAAAAGGAATCTTAATTCACATATTCGTTTTTTTTCATTACATAATATTCAGACCACAAAATCATTTCAAACAATTGAACATGTTATCCATAAAATACATCATTTTCGGAATGACCGCTTATTTAAATCGGTCAGTCCTTATTAAAAATTATTATTGTCCGGCGTAATCACGCCAATAAATGTTCACATCAAAATCGTCGACTCAGTTATGTCTTTGCACATGTGTTCGTTATTCTTCACGATCCTTCCTGGATCGCCACAGCGTTGATCCTTGGTTACCCCAACGACGGGTAAAACTTGACAATGTTCGAGGCGGGGAGTAACTGCACTCCTCCCTCCATCATCGGCGTAGAGTCCTTCGCTCTTGCGACGTCATTCACGTCTGCTGATTGCATAGCCGCCGAAATCAACGTAGACACAGTGACCTCACGTTCACCCTTCCTGAGTCGTGATAGTATGGAGCCAAACCATACGCTAGTTTCCTTCTTATATCGTATACACCCTACCCCAACTATGATCACTACAACTGTCCCTACGATAGAACCAATGATGATCTGTTTCCATATCGCCCATTCTTGTTTTGGCTTAACGAATCGCATGCTCTGAAGTCGAGCAATTAGATGATCCATTGGCATTTCCTTAATTTCATCTAACTCTTTGGACAAAGAGATGGGATCGTAGTCTGGTAAAGCGCTATGAAATGGTTTCCATAACGTTATATTGGAAAATGCATAGTTTTCCATCCATCCTATCAATTTGTCTTCCACCTGATACTGGCTCTCTTGTTGGTAGTAAGGGGTTAACATCAATCTATCACTAATAGCCGTACATGATTCATTGAGGCGGATTAGCGATAGGTGGGTTGATTTGTTGGTACGTGACCCCTTTACCGTGACAACTAATACTCATCTTTAGTGGACTATGATTACTAATGACCCATAGCCCATCCATTATATACCGTGCCATAGGTAACACTGTACCCAACTTCCCCCACCCGGGTCTGCCCTGGGAAACTTGGGTGGGGTTAGGTATTTTTTAGTTCCCAGGGTCACCTTGGTCAGCCCCACAGGGTGGGTTTTTCTCTCTATTCTGGGGCATGTGTTTCTGTCTACCCTTTGTCCATTCACCTGTATTTGCCTTTTTAAAACTCTCCCTACTGTCTGCACTGCCTGTAGCTCTTGATATTGGATGTGTGTTGCTAAATGGTCTTAGCTTTATTTAGGCCCCATGTTGTAGGTTTATTTAACGTATTTGACCGGCTGGCGACATACATTCAATTTTCTGTTTAGTTTTTTTTCACAAGCAGTGCAGGCACGTCCTGAGAAAGCCTTGTTGCTGTCGGGACGATAAGCAATGTACAATCAATCAATCATGTACCCAACTTGACCTTTGTTTGGCAGTGTGTTGCAATTACGTCTGAATTGTTTAAAAACAGCGCCGTAACACAAAACTGATTAATGTTCATAGGATATATTGCACTTTGAATCGCACAGAATCCTATCAAGGGTTTGGAACAAGCTTCAAGTTCAGCTTCCGTAAGGAACGCGAACCGCGTACGTTGCGCGTCTACTGCTATTGTTGTGGATTCTAAGTCATACTGAGCCGTCATTGATTCTGGCGCAGGCCGACCTGAATCTCCAGTTACTAATGGTACCGGTAAATTGTGTACCTTATAAATTTCAAATTTCTCATTAAAATCGAGCAGTGGTATGGGTACGATCACTAGAATTCGTGAGTTTTCAAGAATGGTAGTACATATAAGAAACTGATAAAATTTCCACAACTCTTTCTTTGGATCCCCAGGTAGGTGTATGGGTGACTCTAAACGTAATTCAATCTCCGTTAACAACTTTCGAAGGTTATGCGGAGTAATCGTACTTGGAGCTAAACGTCCAAGAGATAACATATTCAACTGAAGTTGAAGATGTTCAAAATAAATCGTCAGGCGTTGTATCATCTGTTTAACTTCTTCGATTACCAAATCGATTTGAAGATAAGTCGAAATAAAGGTTTCTAACTCGTATAATATGCTTCTGCATTTCTTACGTTACGTTCCTTAATTTCTGATCAAGTTGCGTCACACCTTCCATCAACTGATTAATTGCGTGTCTATTCTCCGAAATCTCAGCCCGCGAAGCATTTATTATGGTCAGACTTTCAGACACCACATGTGCCAATTCTTGTTGGTTATCTGCTAACACTTGTACATTTTCTTGCACTGCTCTCAGATCCGATTCAGAAACAGTACCGAAAAGGAAATTGAGGGCACTACCTACAAACGGAATTAGTGATCTTCTTTTTCTGCCATACAACGTATTGTATTCTGCAAAACTCTCAGTAATTACATGGTATGTGTCCATCACTATTTTTAGTTCCTGACCTAACTGTGCAAAGTTCTTCACGAACTGTTTCCTTTCTTCAAAATAATGCGCAATGATATTCCAAGTGCTGTTGGTAATACCTTGCATGTCTTTATAGAGCTTATTGATCGCATTATGATATGGCTGTCGATCAATAACAAAAGTTACCAACCATCGCGACCTCGTCGTGGTAACTTCAAGTTTTTGAAATACGACATTGTGATTAATATTTAAACCCTGCGCTAGCCCCAATACTATCAGACTCAAGAAAAACTTCATCTTGTTGTTGTCTGCAACATACAAGATACCACCAGAGACTTATACCACTCTCTGACAAAACCCAAATCATGCTTCATGATTTACACATTACAATAGTCCTCTCTCAGATACCGTCTGAGAGTCGCATTTCTAATTTGAAGCCTTCTTTGGCAGAAGAGTCAGTATCGCTTCAAGAATTTCCCTAACCCCATTAGTCTGTAATCTAGGCTGAATCGAACGATTGTCGTCGATCTCCCCATCATCAGAACTGTCTGATGTGCCCTTGTTACAACTAACGTTTACTGCTGAGAGAGATCTTTTCTCTCTTGTCTTTAGGCGCTTTCTTAACTCCATTAACGGAACGTCCTCCTCGGATGAAGAATTCTCACGCTCTTTTCGCACCCCCCTAGTCAGTCTGTCTCGTGCGATCTCTTGCCCTACTGCATCGTCACTGTCGCTATCGGATGATTCTGGAGCTACAACCTGTGTGGCTTTATGTAATGTTCTCCCCCTGGCTTTTGGAATAGGCCACTCGCTAATTTTGGCTATCCGCAAGTGTTCAGCATGTGAACTGACCTCAGTGCCATCTAGTTGATGTCGTACTCTGAATGTGACAGGCGACAATTGTTCCACCACTCTATAGTGCGACCTCCACTTACTGTCTAACTTATTGTGTCTACGGTGATTAGGAAGGTAAACTGGATCACCAACCTTAATCTCGACAGGCTGTACACCTCTATAAGCATACTTAGCCCCCTTCTTCTGTGCTTTCTTAATTCGCCGATACACCTGGGTGAAGGCCTTGTGTTGCTGCTCAAGCGCTATCTTGTGAAAATCTTCACCAGCGTATTTTCTTCGGGGTCTAAGGATGTTATCTAACGGTAGCACTGGATCGCGACCGTACAGTAAAAAGAAAGGAGATTCCTGCGTAGTTTCCGAAACACCAACCCTATAAGCTGCGAGTGCCTGGTTAATATGCACGTCCCATGTCGAAAAATCCTCTTGTATCTTTTTGGACAGAATGTCGTTAAAAGTTCTGTGAAAACGTTCGACCTTAGCATTGGACTGTGGATGATAAAGACTGGTCGTGACATGGTCTATGTTCAGTTCTGCCAGCGTTTCTGCCATAACCCTATTCACATGCTCAGATCCATTGTCTGCTACTATCTGCAATGGACAGCCATGTCTGGGTAGAATTTCTTCTACGAGGAGCTGTACCACTGACTGAGGCATTTTATCTGGTACAGTGAACGCCTCTACCCAACCTGTCAGATGACAGATGAATGCTATGACATAGCGATTCCCGCTAAGGGAGCGGTCAAACGGACCTGCCAAGTCCAATGACAACTTAGCGAATGGGTATGGAGGAATGTCCATTTCCTGTACGGGGGCCCTTTTCTTTTGTAACACTCTAGACTGACAGATGACACACCCACTAACATATTCATACAGTTGTTTGTACATGTTAGGCCAGTAATACTTTCTACTGACTGTGTCATGCGTCTTGTCTATTCCTAAGTGACCATTTTCGTCATGGTACTGTCTGACTACGTACTCTAACAAGTGAGATGGAACATACAATCTGGCTACTGGTTCATCATCAGGATGAGACAAGAAATATAGAACATCCTCTATCAGCATGTATCTCCTATTGACTATCATGGTTCCTTGTTCACTAATCAATAAGTCCTTTAAGCGCACTATTTCAGAATCCTTCTCCTGTTCCTCAATAATATCAAACCCTGGAAGATCAACTTTTTCCAGCTTCTCTTCACACCCTGCCCTTACTGTACAACTAGCGAACTGCTTGGGGGTGAATTGGTTGGAGTTTATGACTTCTATGACAAAAGCATTGTCATTGACCTCTCTGGTTACCTCTACTTCTTCCTCATGCTCTGGCATGTGAGTACCACTCGGCATTCTGGATAGTAAGTCTGCCAAAACATTTTGGGGACCTGGGATATATTCTATAGTACAGTTATATCCTGAAATGCCTAGGGCCCACATCTGCACCTTCTTATTTTGCATTGGTGAATTAAGCAAATACTTAAGAGGCATGTGATCCGTGCGGATTACAAACTCCGCATTATGCAAATAGTGATTTAGCTTTTGAAGCGCATAATGGATCGCAAAAGCCTCTTTCTCTATTGTCGACCATTTCCTCTGACTGGTACTAAGTTTATGGGATAGAAAGTAAATAGGTCTTTCTACCTTTGAGCCTGGGGAAATGTCTGAATCCTCATCGCATTTTGCGCGAGACATGCCCCCACGCATGTGTCGCTGGCATCCGTGTAAAGGATGTACGGACGCCGTGTATCTGGATAGGCTAACACTGGTGCTACAGCTAACGTTTCCTTCATCAAATCAAACGCTTTCTGGCATTCCTCTGTCCAACTGAATCTCGCATACTTTCGTGTCAGTGCTATGATTGGTTCAGCCATCTGGGAGAAATTAGGAATCATTTTCCTGTAAAACCCAATCATACCAATGAACGAACGGCACTCTCTGACACAGGTCGGAGCCGCCATAGCCCTAATTACTTTCACCTTTTCCTCATCCGGTTTTATGCCCTGGTTACTAATGACAAACCCTAAGTATTTGGTTTCTTCCTCAAAGAACTGACACTTCTTGAGTTTCAGCTTCAGGTCATGCCGTCTCAATCGATCAAAGACTGTCTGAAGGTGACACAGATGGTCTTCTATTGTTTCTGAGAAGATCAAAATGTCATCGAGATAGGCACAGGCAAAACCTTCTAAACCGGCTAGCACGATATTCATAAGCATCATGAACAATCCCGGTGCTCCCACCAAACCAAAAGGAATTTTCGTGAACTCGAATAATCCCTTGTGGCATGCAAATGCTACTCTATCCCTACTCTCCTGATCCGCCATCTTGACCTGCCAGTATCCCGACTTAAGGTCCAGATTGGTAAAATACTTGGCCTTTCCAAGCAGTGACAAAATGTCATCTATCAGCGGTAGTGGGTACGATGTTTTCTTTGTAACCTCATTCAGTTTTCTGAAGTCAACACATAAACGTTTCGACCCATCCTTCTTGGATACAATCACTAAACTAAAAGACCATGGGGACTGAAAACGTCTTATCACACCTGCCTGTAACATCTCTTCTAGAGCATTATCAACAATCTCTCTATCTTGAAGCGGGATTCTATACGGTTTTATCCTAATGGGAGGATGATCGCCGGTATCTAGTTTCATCGTGACAGTGTCAGTAGCCCCTAAATCAAGGTCGCTATTCGCGAACAAGTCTTGATTGTTCGTAATGAGCTCTGACACTACACCTTTCATCTTCTCCAGCGCAGTGACTTCCGTCAAGTCGACTGCCGATACCTGCCGATCAACCGACCCTATCTGTACTTCATGTACTTCCTGAACTGCTGTTACCTTCCCTACAACACAACCCCTTTTAACTCTATACGTCTTGTTTGTGTTGTTTACTATCAGTATGGGATACGTCTGGTGATTATTTTGCTTGACTACCGTGCTTGTCACTAAAAGTCCCGGTTCTTGTGCTATAAATCCCTTGTCTGTTTCCGAAATCTCTAAGAGTGTCTCTCGTGCAAAATACGGAGCATTCTTCATCCGTACCTGGAATACTTCTGCCGTCTGAGGTTTTATCACTTTCGTCTTAGTCACTCTGACCAAAGACGAAATGTGGATGTCCTGTTCATAGGGCACATAAACACTTCCGACTCTGAGTTTCTTCAAGTCAAAATAACTCCTCACCCCGTTTTTGTCTAACCAGTCATTTCCCAAAATAAAGTTCCTGTTGAGCCCGGATACCACGTAGAACTTATGTTTAAACTTTTGCCCCGCTACCGTAAATTCTAATTCTGAACTCCCCAATACTTGTAAAGCTTCTCCACTAACTGACTGTAACGACACATCTCCCTTTCCTAACTTTGGCTTATGACTGAGTTTATCGTAAGCCCCCTTGCTAATCAAAGACACCTCTGCTCCCGTATCGATCAAGCTACGAAATCGTTTCTTCCCAATTTTGAACACTATGCACTTAGGGCTACCCGCTACATTAATGCTAAACAACTGACTCTTTCTACTTTTCCGGTCCTGCGTAACGGCTTCGTGTGCCGCAGAACCTTCTAGTTTTCCTGCCTCGGCGGAAACCTTCTTTGACCTTGTGGCCGTCTGTTTCCGGCCTTTCTACATTCCCGCTGAATGTGACCTCGTTCCCCACACTTCCAGCATTGAATCGGGGGACGCATTGTTTGCTGACCAACCGCCCCTATCACTCGGCAATTTCTTGCCTGGTGCCCTACTCTCCCGCATTTAAAACAATTACGGTGACGAGCATGGTCTACTTCCATAGCCTCTTCTCCACCCCTAGCTGTCGCTCTCGGCTGACTAACTGGCCGATTGTTTATCGTGCGTAGCTCAAACCTATGGCGAAGGTTTTCCTCTTGCATGGCCACCTGCACGGCCCTATCTAATGTACTCGAGTTATCTCGCAGGACTTTCATCTTAAGAAAGTCGTGCGCCAATCCGTCAACAAAGAAATTTGTTAGTTGCCGTTGTACCACAGCAGCGCCCATCTGACTCGGGAAGGCTTCGCCAGCCAAAATCATTAGGCGCTCTGCATACAGAGGCACACTTTCCTTCGGGTTTTGTTTCACCCGCTGTAGCAACGCAAAAGCATGATTTTCATCGGCGATTTCGCCGAACCTTACGGTTAGCTGCCTTTTCAATTCATCCCAATCCCCTGCCGCTTCCGTTTGTAAGAATCGATGGATAAAATCACTCACCACCCCCGAGCTTGCTTGATAAGCAATGACCGGGCGCCTGTTGAGCGCTTTTATTTAGCACTGCATATTTGTCAATTTCTTTTATCCACTCCCTAAATTTGGTAGGCTTTCCGTCAAACGTTCCTACCATCTGCCCTATACTCTGGGCGTTAATCGCCTGACTCATTTCCTCTACTTTTTCGCCTAAAATCCTAAACACTTCCTCTGCCATTTTTGTTTCTTTTTAAATGTAACAACAACACAACCCTAGCTAACTGGTCTGGCTCCTATATAAGACTCAACAAGGGTTAAACGAAAAAGTCACTTACCCTGTGATCCTTTCGGCTGTTGGTCTTTGAATGAGTCGCGGACGTCTCGTGGGCTCGAACTCTGTTTTTTCCTTGACGTGGGCTCGAACTCTGCTTTCCTTGAAGTGGGCTCGAACTCTGCTTTTCTTGAAGTGGGCTCGAACTCTGCTTTTCCTTAACGTGGGCTCGAACTCTGCTTTTCTTGAAGTGGGCTCGAACTCTGCTTTTCCTTGACGTGGGCTCGAACTCTGCTTTTCTTGAAGTGGGCTCGAACTCTTCTCTTCTCTTCGGGTTGTTGGCTTGCACTCTTCTCTTCTCTTTCTGGTCTGCTCTTCCACCCTTGCGTCGTTGGCTGTCGATTTGGTGCTGATAGTCTAGTTTTTCTGTTTCTTCGTTCCTCTGTTTCTTCCCGTTCCGAGATCCTGATTCACGGCACCAAATAAGAAGATAAGGTAGTGTTACACTACCGCAGCCACACGCAAGGTGTCGTTGATGGAAGACGCTGCCAGACAAGAGTGTTTCCAGAAGAGTCTTTTATTTCTTTGCCATCATCTTTCGTCTAATAGGTTGGGCACAACCAACTTACCAGCATGACATACAACATGTCGAAAATCTGGAGCTCGGTCTCTGGCTTCTCTGCTCCCTCTATCTCTCCCTCCCTCTATCTCTCCCTCCCTCTATCTCTCCCTCCCTCTATCTCTCTCTCCCTCTCCTTCTCCCTCCTCCCTCCCTCCCCTCCCTCCCCCTCTCTCCCTCTCCCTCTCTTAATGATTCTTTGTTTATTGCTTTACTTTGTATTTTTACTCATTTTATACTTTTGTGCGTACGCGTATGCGGGTAGGTATGTCTGGAGTGCGTGTCCGAGAGCGTGTGTTTGTTTTTGTGCGTATGTGCCTGAGTGCGTGCGTGTGTAAGTGTGTGTGTGTGTTCGTGCGTGTGTGCATGCGTACTGAATTGTGGTGTACATGTGTGTGTGTGTGTGTGTGTGTGCGTGCGTGCATGCGCGGGTTGCGATGTGCATGCGTGCGTACCTGAGTGCGTGTGTGGGTATGTGTGTGTGTATGTGCGTGGTGCGTGCGTGCGTGAGCGAATGTAGCAGTGCATGCAGCAGTGTGTGGTATGTGTATGTTTACATGTCTATGTCACTTATGTAGTAGATGTAGCAACGGCAAGTTTGAAAACTGGTCCTGTTACCAATAACTTCTACCGTTGGAAAATAAAGGTTCATTGTTCATTGTTCGTTGTTCATTGTTCTCTCTTCGTTGTGTGCTCTCTATCTCGTACCCTTCGTTGTGAGCTCTCTCGTTCTCTTCATTGTGCGAGCTCCCTCTCTATCTCGTTCCCTTCGTTGTGAGCTCTCTCGTTCTGGTGTTTCCCCCCCCCCTCCCCCCCCCACTATATATACCCGTTCTGGAGGGCATCGCCCCTTTGTCTCAATCAGTCAAAGGGGCTATTACTGTCACCCATAACATTCCTCATCTATCATGGTGGTCAGCGTCCTCTGATCCTAGCTGACCAGGAACCCATTACTGTCTCTCATAATTATTCCTCATCTATTATGGTGGTCAGCGTCCTCTGATCCTAGCTATCAAAGGAACCCATTACTTCTCTCATAATTATTCCACATCTATTATGGTGGTCAGCGTCCTCTGATCTTAGCTGACCAGGAACCCATTACTGTCTCTCCTAATTATTCCACATCTATTATGGTGGTCAGCGTCCTCTGATCCTAGCTGACCAGTAACCCATTATTTATTCATTAGTCCCAGCTCCCAGTTCGCTACTGCCCGCATCGTGACCGCCAAAGTGAGATTGATGTATTTCCACTCGAAATTATCATTCATTAGTCCCAGCTTAGTAGGGCCGGCCACTTGTCAACTTCACGTGAGCTTGTGGTAGCTGAAGAGGACCGTGTCATTACCCTCTCCGTGCTCTGCCCGTGGTACTAATTATACCCTCGTTATTTTCATATCAAGGGAAATTATAAAATTACCCGACCGTGATATTGGTCGTATACACTTATAGTGTAACAGTGCCTGTTGCGCTTGTAGCTGTTTCAAAACAACCTTCTCCATTTTTTTTTTTTATAAACAGAAGGTTAGAGACAGTTTTAAAATGTTTCAGGTAGTTTGGATCTAGTCCAGGCTTTTTCAAGAGTGGTGTCACAAAAGCATGTTTAAACTGAGTGGGCACTGTACCTTCAGAGAGAGAAGCATTAACTATGGTGGTAATCAGTCTGAGGAGATCATCGATACACTGTTTCATGAAGGACACAGATCAAGCACACAGCTCTTTGTTAGTAACTTCATAATAAGTTAACGGATCTCCTGCTCAGTCACTGGCTCAAAACCAGACAGTGAATGGCCATTATTCACTCCAAAGTTAGCAAACGAACACAACCCCTGACGCACTATAGTAGGAGATGGGTCGACCATGATACTTCAAGGGTAGTGCCAGATTAGCTTGGCGCTGATAGGCGCCAAGCTAATCTGGCGCTGCCCTTGAATTATCATGGTCAATCCATCTCCTGCAACTGGTGCGTAGTCATTAGATGACCCCTCCAAAATTTGGGAAATACGGCCGTCAGGCTGAATGAGTTAATCTTGTCCGGGAAAAAGCCACAGAAACGTTGTGGAAGTACATGGCTTGGCACATCCGTCGGAAGGGGCGCGGTACGGAGCTTGCCCTGCAGCTCACTGAAGATTGAAAAGAGACAAGCTGGAGTCGATCCTGTCCTGGTAGAACTGTCTCCTGGCAGACTGTATGACCGCTGTAACTTCGGTCCTCACTTTCACGTAGATCTGTCTGTGGACAGTCAGACCAGTCCGTCTCCAATGACGCTCCGCGCGTCTCCGTCGGCGGCGAGCTTCTCTGACGCCATCGGATAGCCACGAGGCAGACGGTCGGTCCCTCACCAACCTGGTGACAGACCTGGCCTGTCGGTCGAACACCTGTTGAAGCCCGTTGTTGTAAGCGTTCACAAGCTGCACAGGCTCCAATGTAGGTGACTGACCCACCTGTGCAACTGCTGACATCTCCTTTACATCAAACTGAAAACCAGCAGACGAAATAGCGCGCATGTTCCGTGACGTCATAAGTCGTTTACGGGGGCGAGGTCTGACAAACAGACTGACAGTACCTGTTGTTGCATCTGTGTGTTTGTTTACGAAATCCGCCTCGTCGTGTCCGCTTCCTAGGTAAGCGTGCACCAATCTGTAGTGGCACCAATCTGTAGTGTACGGAGGTGAGAGGTCAGTTCAGCCGCCATGTGTGCCGGTGTCACAGCCAAGAGTTCAGCGCGGCTGTATTGTGTCAGTACACGTCTATCGCGCTCACCCGTGTCCAACTGCGGCTCCCGTGGCAAATAGACTGCACGCACGAGCAAGTCGGACGTGTCGAATGGCGAAAATTGATCGTTCAAAGCAGTCAGCCTTGTTGAAAAGATAAACCAATGTGCCTAAAACCTGAAGGCCGGAGATGAATAAAATGGCCACAGTAAGAAAGTAATCCACAGCCCGACACAGTTTGCCAAAAATCACAAGCGTAAGGTCATTTCATCCATAGAAAAATCACACGCATAGGTCAGAGCTCAGCAACACTCGGCCTGCAAGGCGAATGACCCTTTGACATATGTTTGCATTTTGTTTAAAACACCAAACAAACAAACATTGTAAAGCGCCTATAGCTCCGTCAGGAGGTTAGGCTCCATTTAAATACCCATTATTATTATTATTATTATTATTATTATTATTATTATTATTAATTACAACTGACACATGACACAAGGTTGTAGACGATACTGGAGTAACAGTTCCAACATTACTTTATTCTTATAATGTTCTTTTGTTTTGCTAATATTTATTTATTTGTATATTTATGTTTGCATTATGCAAAAAAATTGTAAAGAACATATAGTTCTGTCAGGAAGTTAGGCGCTATATAAATACCCATTATTGTTATTATTATTATTATTATTATTATTATTATTATTATTATTATTATTATTATAGGTGGGACGGCACGGCTACTTGAGGCGGCGGCTAATGGAAAACCACGCCCGCACAAACCCCCCTCTGAGACTATGTTGAAAAAACGACTGCTTTCGTTCGCTGGTGGAATGCGACTGACTAGTAATTTTGATACCGTTAGGTTGGCAAAAAAACTGCTCACTACATCACGTGATGTAGAAACACGTGAAACAGGTAACACCCGATGGCGTTTAGACAGGGCAGCCACGTGTTTTACGCCGACCACCAAATTCTCACACAGCAGCAAAATTAATACACGTGTCAACTACTACACACCTACGCTATCGTTACCCGGTGACTAACTGAACCCCGTCACCCCTCTAAACTTACTTCCCTACAAAAAATAGACGAACAAAATCCGTGTCGTGACAGTAATAAACTTTTTAAACCAAAGCGGGGACTGTTAGTCTTTTGAAGAAAGGCAGACGACAGCGGTAATATGCTTCTGACACGCACTAATATGAAGGGGCCCACACACACACACACACACACACACACACACACACACACACACACACACACACATACGTTCACAAAGCCCAAAGTGGGTTTCTTTCCAAACTTGGGCAAAGTGGGTTCCACACTTTCTGGTTATGTTAGACTGACAGCATTGTTCTCATATGATTTTGATCCTTCTAGTTAGTATGCCGGCAACTGGATATGAGGAAAACACAAAAACTCTGCAAGTTGCATCAGACTGAAATAGTGGGGATATTTCATACCAGTGGGTTCATACACTTGCATTTACAAAAAGTCAACAACCAGGTATCTCTCTTACACACAGCATAGTGGGTTTCTTATACACTTCTGACGAGCAAAACTGAGTAAATGGGTGCTCTTTATGCTGTTAGGAAAAACATATTTTATGAGAAAACGTGCATGTAAATGCTTCAAATTTTAATTGTCTATGCTCTGTTTATTGCTGTTTAACTGAAGACTTTGAGTATTTTTTGCAGCTTGTTTTCTAAATGTCTGCAACAAAAGTATTTTTAAAATAGTTTATTGAATTGATTTTTGTAGTTGATTTTTTTTCTTCGTTCTCCACAAAAAGCTAAATAGTGATTTGACAATTTTGTATGTAATACTTTTGACTAATGTTGAATACTTATGACATGTCTCTACTTTCCTGGCAATTACGTTTTACATTGCATTATCACTCCTTTCCCATTTTCACTAGTTTTCTTTTTGATTGACGTTTTACTAAAAATTCACCCTTTGTTATTAGCAAAAAGCAGAGTAGGAATAAACTCTTGGAACAGTAAGAGGACTAAGCTTGTAGTTATAAATAGAAGTAGAATATATGCAGGAACAGCAAGCACAATCTCGAAGAAGACATAAAGTGCAGCCATCCAGACAACAAAATGACAACAACAAAAAAGTCAATAAATGCATTGCAATGTTTAGTAAGAAATATTTTAATTAAAATAATAATAAAAAATATATTTTAATTTAAAAAACAAAAAACAGAGCAATTGTACCAGTTAAGTGGTATGATTGTCTAACATTTTATTCTGTCACATACAACTGTATGAAATTTAACACATAACAAAATTGTATGAAAATAAAATAAACAGCATCTCTCAGTTTATGAATCAAAATGGTCTGGAACTAAGAAAAACAAATTAGGTACTTTTTTACATAATGGGCAAAATGACCGAAAAAAGTAAAATAAATGCATTACACTGTTTATTCAGAAGAACTGTTTAAATCAAAATAATAATGAAAAATATATTTCAGTTTAGATAAAATACTGAACAATCTTGCCAGTAGGCTGCAGTGGTATGTCCAAAATTGTATATTGTGCAGATACAATTGTATAAAATTCAACAAATAACTGAATTATATCAAAATGAAATAAACAGCATTTCTCAGTTTATGAAATCAAAATGGCCTTCTTAAGAGAAAAAAAATTTATACTTTTTAGTTTTGGGCAGGATACAACTAAAATATGTTAAGGAGGTTAAATTCTTAAGGATCCGTGTATTTAACCTGTAAGTTACATTGGAAAAGGCACACAGAGTATCTATTACAAAAAGCTGTTAAGCTATTACCTACTGAAAATAGTCAAGTTTGGGAACAAGACCATATCGCCTGTTTGCTAGTAAGATGAAAATTAACTTATGGACAAGAAGCATATTTTTAATCTCTACACTTTTTCGGAACAATATGCAAATTTTAAACAGCAAGTCAATAAAATTAGCGTTAGGAGCATCTATTTATTAAAAAACAACAACAATAAATCCATTTAACTAATTGGAATTTTGGCCTTAGATGAATGGAGGAGATTATCCTGAGCTAATGTAGTAATGCAGCTAATGCAGTAAACATTAGGATGTAGGATACAGATGCTGCTTTCAATTAGATTTCTTTAATTGGTTGTAAACAAAATACTTAATATCTTTCCAGCTTCTCTTGTGCAAAACTGGCTCAGCAGCAAGAGCTCTTTCGCAAGCATCTTTCTGGGGCACTTGCTTCATTATTATCCAGTTGGCAAGATTCCGTCGCACTGCAGCTGCTTCATCTGCAGTCCAGGGCCGTTTGACTGCAGTCTTCCGGCTTTTAGTTTTTGTACATTTCTGACTGGAACTCTCTTTGGTATCGCTGCCACTAGTAGGCAGAGAAAGGGTCATGGTCTGAGATGGGGAAATGGTCTTGGCCCTGTCATGCTCAGAAGAAGATATAGGTAGGTCATCAATAGGCATGTCGTGTTCAGAACAGCTGTCAGTGTCACTTCCTTCATCTGACTGCTGGTCCACTTCTTCACGCTCCACATTCTCAACACAGCTGCTGTCAATCTGCACTCCTGCATTCACCTTCATCAGGATGCTGGCAACCTTGGCCTTCTGCACAATGTCCACTGGCTGACAATAGATGTTTCTGTGGATGCGGATGTCGTGGCCAAGGAAAGTGGCTAGATTATCCTGATTGTACTTAGAGATCTCTAGTGCCTGACTTAGGGTAGCGAGCTGTTTGCGCAGTGATGTTGCTGTGAATAATGTAGGATCGACATGGGCCTCATCAGCTAACTCCTTGAGAACGGCGGAGCCTCTGTAGGGTCGCTCTCCAGTCTGACTCACAAACAAATATGGACTAGTAATCCCCATAAGTCTGCGCAATACTAGTAGCTTATCGATGCCAGATGTCATAGCAGGAGTCAGTAAAACTGGTACAGCTCTGTTAAACTTTCCTCTTATCTCAACTCTTTGGAGAACTGACACCAGCTTCTTCTCAGTTGCTGTCAAATTATCCAGTATCTTCTGTTCTGGTTGGCTGGACTTTCTTCCCTGCAAATAGTCATCACATTTCATTCTTTGTACCTCACCGCCACGCTTACGGTTGAAGATGGTGATAGCGGCAAGGACAGATTTTGCCAGAACAGCATACGAGTCAGCCCCAAGCCTCTGATCCACCAGTTCATTTACCTTCTGCACATCCGCCAGTGATGGCAATAGCTTCAGACGATTCATGCGAGCTCTCCGGACAGACTGAGAAGCACATGCTGAAATGTGATCATACCAATCTCCATCATAAAGAGACTCAAACCTTTCACATTTTCTGACCAATTCAACGTTGTCATTTTTAATGCCATCAGCTTTCAGGATCTGGCAGCATTTCTTGATGCTATAGCCAATCTTGTGGACAAGAGATCCCTTCGTGCACAAATTTGTTTCTTGGATGAATCCGCCCAGCTCACGCACAGCATCAAGAACAGCCTCAAAATTCTCAGGATCCAAAGCTTGTGATAACCTTGAAATCTTCATGTCAGTGCTCTTTCTGAGAATTATACATAACCTTCCTAGCTCTCGGAGCCGCCCACTGACATTAGAAGAAGAGTGCTCTTCAATGTCTTGCCTTGAAAACAGGCGCTGGCCATATTTAACAATAAGGTCATCTGCTTTCACAATTCTGGTGATGTTATCATCCTTCATCCTTGAAATTACTTTTTCATAAAATGCCAAGGAAATTCCTTTAGGCAAAGGTAGGATAAGCTTTCCCATTCTTGAACACTGGCCTTTTTTCATCTCAGAACAGTTTTCTGGCTTTTGCCTGCAACAATTAACATGTTTGGAAACAAGATTTTGTTGAAATAATGCTTTGCAAAAGGGACATGCCGAGTACTCTGAAGCTGCCTTCAGACCTGCTTTCTTATTATATTTAGCAATCAAACGACCATCTTCTCCACTAAGAACTCTAAAATTATGTTGAAAGTCTCCCTCATTTTGCAATCTGATAAATTCTTGCCTGCGCACTGGATCACCTTTGTTTAGAGCCAGGATCTTTGCAACCTCCGGTTCATTTTTGTGAATACGCTGCAAATGGGTGGACATCTTAGTGTTTAACTTGCTACAAAACATGCAACAGTGTTGTTTAGATTTGCCTTTGACTAATGTTTTTTTGACGAGGGCAGGAAATGGAGCTGTTTGGGTGTCGCTGTCACTGTCACTAACATAGTTATTATCACGGCACATTTCCGGGTCTTTGGGAAAACGGAATGGAGAAGGTGCAGCAGTAGCACCTAGTGATGTCTCCCTCTTTCTTCCTACTTCGTATTCACTGGATTCTGAACTCCCATCTGTAGATCCTAGTTTCCTGTCAACACAATTTTTTTTTAGTTTAGCTAAAGGCGAGCTAGACATACATATGTGCAGTGGTTAGTATAAAATTAATATAGAGGCCCCAGTTCTCATGATCTCTAGGCCGCTTAGGATACAAAAATGGGCCCTTAATCAGCTGAACTGTATTGGCCTTCTACAGTAAAATATGTGCGCTTTACAATTAAACACATGAACTGCGAACTGGTGCGTTCCAAACAGCGTTTGGCTATATTGAGAGGCCCCGGTATGCCACACACATATTCTGCAAACCAGCGCAATCTCCTTAATTTAACCATTGATCCCCCAAATTAAAAATATGGATCTGGGCGATTCTCTTAACATGTATCCCATTTGACCTACTTTAGGGTGACCTACTTAGGTGCTTAGGAAAAAAATTATTATGTGTTTGAAACTGTCTCAACCTTTGCATTTCTGTTAAAAAGAATGTTGAATTATATATAACTTAAAACATACTTGTGTATTCTATATGTCATTATTTTTTGGTTTAATATTATATCACAAAAACATAGCGGATTTGCAACATGCTGTAGGTTGTTGCAAAAACGTATGTTGTATACATATTAATATATAAACCTCAAAACCCAAACACACTTAAATCGAATAAGTACATAATAAAGGTTTACTAATGCCTTGATAGAAAACACAACGATGCAAGAAAAATGTAAGCCGCGCGCGTAACGTTAGTTACTATAAAAATACACATTTTAAACATACATTTACAGAACAATCCACATCAAGAAATTTCGAAAGTCATGTTTCAATTTAGCGCGGATGAACAGCAAAATTATTATTTCCGGTCATTTAAAAAAATACACGCCGAGATTTTAAAATAACGTGAAAAATTATTTTCGTCACCAAAATATTCAGTTGTGACGAGGAGCATAAAAAATTTTGTTTAAAAATAATTAAAACAAGATATCAACTATTTTTAATGATTAAATGTCGGATATGCATACCTGATGTTTAAAAATGCATGTCATTTCCTGTTCCGGTAAATGGAATCGTTTACCAAAAAAAAAATAATTGTATTTTACATCATCAGCCGGAAAATTGCATGTTGCAACCGAGTTCAACGATGTATTTAATGTTTAGGCAACATTCTTAAAGCATATATCTATGTAAAGAATTGTCTCTTATGCTCAATACATGCATTTTCATGTCTTAATAATTTTTTAAAAAATCGTCTAAGTCGATCAGTAAAAACTTGTCTGTTTTAGCCTCATGTCACACTTGTGGGATACATGTTTAGAGAATCAACCATCTGCTTTAATGCAGTTTACAATTAAAAAAGCAAGCAACCAGCAAAATAGCCAATATAGTAGAAGTAATCAAATGTGCAAAATGCCACTACATACCAGCTACTTTCTGACGAACAAGGTGAGGAAGAGCGTGACGGTGATGGACTTTGGCCAAAAACCTCATCTTGATTAGAGATACCTGGACTGATGCTGCGTTCATGACCAGAGCCAGTGTGAGTGTCTGTTGCACTGCACAAGAAAGAAAGAAAATGTAAACAAACTAAAGTACAAAATAAATAAATAAATAAATAAACAATCACAGACCAATAACAGATATAATCATGAGAAACAGCTTCAAGAAAACTTACTAAAAGAACAGGTAGTTTACTGTCTTGTCAATTACATACTAATAAAATATGCCAAAAAAGTGTTCGTGTTACATACCAGCTACTGTCCGGTGACCGTGCGACAAAGAAGGGTACCATGTGCTGTCGTCTTCGGCCACGAACATCACGATCGGAGATACCTGGACTGATGCTGCGCTCATGACAAGAGCCAGTGTGAGTGTCTGTTGCACTGCACAAGAAAGAAAGAAAATGTAAACAAACTAAAGTACAAAATAAATAAATAAATAAACAATCACCGACCAATAACATATATAATTATGAGAAACAGCTTCAAGAAAACTTACTAAAAAAACAGGTAGTTCACTGTCTTGTCAATTACATACTAATAAAATATGCCCAAAAAATGTTAGTGTTACATACCAGCTACTGTCTGGTGATTGTGCGACGAAGGAGGGTACCATGCGCTGTCGTCTTCGGCCACGAACATCACGATCGGAGATACCTGGACTGATGCTGCGGTCATGACCAGAGCCAGTGTGAGTGTCTGTTGCACTGCACAAGAAAGAAAGAAAATGTAAACAAACTAAAGTGCGAAAGAAAGTGACATCACTGTCCCACGAATGCTTACGAAAGAAATCAGACAGGAAGAAAGAGAGCGAACAAGAGATGCAAACATCCATGATGCAATGAAGAAGGACATCACCCTTCCAGAACTGAAGATGGCCATCAAACAGCTGAAGAAGAAAAAATCTCCAGGTCCAGACAGCATCTCAAATGAGATGTTACAACACCTTGGCAACACTGCCTTAATAAAGTTACTGGACATCTTTAACCACAGCTGGAGAGGAGGACAGGTCCCCAGTGCTGGAAGGAAGCCAGGATGATCCCAATTTTGAAGAAAGGGAAGAATAAATCCAAAGCCCTGAGTTATCGCCCCATCAGCCTGACAAGTTGTGTGTGCAAGACCATGGAGCGCATCATCAACAAGCGCCTGCAGTGGTACCTGGACTCCGAGAGCATTATCGTGCCAGAGCAAGCTGGCTTCAGAAGCTACAAGAGTACAGAAGACCAGACAACACACCTTGCACAGGTCATAGAAGATGCCTTTCAAGATCAGAAGGTGACATTAGCTGCCTTCATTGACCTACAGAAGGCTTTCGACAAGGTGTGGAAGGATGGTCTCCTTGTGAAACTCCTTCGCAGTGGCATCCAAGGGAATATGTACCGGTGGACCAAGTCATACCTGCACAATCGCAGAGCCCGTGTGACAGTGGATGGGTACTGTGGCCAAAAAGTGCTGTTGCGTCAGGGGGTGCCACAGGGGGGAGTCCTGTCACCGACCATGTTCATACTTTTCATCAACGACCTTGTGCCAGAGCTACCAAAAGGAGTAAACGCAACCCTGTACGCAGACGACCTGGTACTCTGGTGCACAGAAGAGTATGCAACAACTGCTACATACAGGATGCAGCTAGCACTTGACAGGCTGACAGACTGGACCAACAACTGGTGTGTGACCATCAACACAGAAAAATCATCAGCCACACTCTTCTCTCTCTCCAACAAGGCAAAGGCTGGCAACCTAACACTGGGCAACACCCCGCTGCTGTATGAAGACCAACAGACATACCTGGGAGTCACCCTTGACAAGAGGCTGACGTGGAAGCCGCACATTTGGAAAGCAGAAGCGAAAGCTAGAAGAAAGCTGAACATCATGAGAAAACTGGCTGGAACACAATGGGGAGCCAATGAAAAGATCCTCAAAAATGTATATCAAGGCACAGTGAGACCACACCTTGAGTACGGATCTAATGCATGGTTGACGGCAGACCATTGACAGAGTTCAGAACCAGGCACTGCGTATCATCACCGGCGCAATGAGATCCACACCAATTGAAAAGATGGAAGAGACAACAGGCATCCCACCCCTGCACATGAGAAGAGATTGCAAAGCCTTGATACAGTCCACAAAGATCAAGTCTTCCAAAGACCATCCTATGAACGCTAGGATGAAACAACCAACCTCAGGGAGACTGAAAAGATCAAGCTTTGTGAAGGAGACGAGAGCACTGCAGAGAAAACACCAGGCAAAGCTGCCTGCACAGGTAGAGGCTCTGAATCCTGCTAGCGACCTTCCGCCTTGGGAAAGTAAGCCAGAAAACATCACCATCTCTTCCACGGTACCCTACATCACCACCAGAGATGAGCACAGCACTGTGAGCAAGAAAGCCCTGACACTGGCCATGCTCGAAGAAAAGTATCCCCAAGAGGCATGGATACGGGCATACACCAATGGATCAGCCACAGATGCAGTTCAGGATGGAGGGGCTGGGGTGTACATTCAGTACCCAAACGGAAAATGGCAGGCAGAGGCAGTACCAACAGGCCTTCACTGCACAAATTACAGAACTGAGGTGGAAGCCCTGGTCCGCGCAGTTAACACCTTTAGTGGCACTGCAGACCCTGATGCCCAGATTGTCTTCCTTACTGGTGCCATGTCTGTCCTTGAGGCAGCAACAGCAAGCAAACTGCCACGTCTACAAGAGGCACTGCAAAACATCAAGTGCACCAGACTGGTGCTGCAGTGGATCCCTTCACACTGTGGCATCTACGGCAATGAAGAAGCTGACAGAATGGCAAAAGCGGGCGCAGAGAAAGAACAAGATGAAAATGGAGTCAGCTTCACAGAGATGAAGACCATCATTAAGTCTGTGTACAGACCACCGCAACGGCCCATAGACAGTTACCCTCAGCTGTCCAGACAAGAGCAGGTGACCATCTTTCGTCTGAGGACCGGGCACAACCGACTCAATTTCCACCTGCACATACGCTTCCACCTCGTGCCATCTCCCCTGTGCCCTTGTGGAGAAGCAGAGCAGACCACAGAGCACATCCTCCAAGACTGTGGGAACCACCAGCTGCTGAGGGAGGAGATATGGCCGAAGCCCGCCACTCTACAAGAGAAACTGTACGGGCCTGTGGAGGCGCTACAGAAGACCACAGATTTCATTTTGAGAGCCAAACTCCAAGTGTGACGGCGTTCGAGAAGAAGAAGAAGAACAAACTAAAGTACAAAATAAATAAATAAATAAACAATCACCGACCAATAACATATAATTATGAGAAACAGCTTCAAGAAAACTTACTAAAAGAACAGGTAGTTCACTGTCTTGTCAATTACATACTAATAAAATATTCCCAAAAAATGTTAGTGTTACATACCAGCTACTGTCCGGTGACCGTGCGACAAAGGAGGGTACCATGCGCTGTCGTCTTCGGCCACGAACATCACGATCGGAGATACCTGGACTGATGCTGCGGTCATGACCAGAGCCAGTGTGAGTGTCTGTTGCACTGCACAAGAAAGAAAGAAAATGTAAACAAACTAAAGTACAAAATAAATAAATAAATAAACAATCACCGACCAATAACATATATAATTATGAGAAACAGCTTCAAGAAAACTTACTAAAAGAACAGGTAGTTCACTGTCTTGTCAATTACATACTAATAAAATATGCCAAAAAAACGTTAGTGTTACATACCAGCTACTGTCCGGTGACCGTGTAACAAAGGAGGGTACCATGCGCTGTCGTCTTCGGCCACGAACATCACGATCGGAGATACCTGGACTGATGCTGCGGTCATGACCAGAGCCAGTGTGAGTGTCTATTGCACTGCACAAGAAAGAAAGAAAATGCAAACAAAATAAACTAAAAAAAAAAATAATAATAATAATAATAATAAAGTCATAATTAATACTCATTTTAAAATTTACCATTCCAAAGCGACTTTTATTACCAAGTAAAATGTTTTCAAATGATTTACTAATATAATATTCTGTATACTATGCTGAATGCTGTTGTCATACTTATTTATTCTGCAGATCTATCCACCAATTCAATTAGAAGCATTAACTACCATAAATGGGGTGGCCCGTTGCGCAGTGGGTAGGCGCTGGTCTCCAATGCCGACGGTAGTGGGTTCAAGCCCCACACGTGGCAAAAAAATGATTACTAAGGTATGAGACTTTATGGGTCACCGAGGGTTCTCTCCGGGTACTCCGGCTTCCTCACTCCCTTAAAAATAATATTGGATGCAGCCAATTTAATTTTAAAATTACAAAACTATTTTCCTTACAGTTTCCTAATAGTGATCTCCCTGCCTTTACACCACATGTGTGTCTTGTAGACTGTTGTCCTTGTTGTGTGTCTGTAATAATTATGTTTGTTGACCGGGAGCGTGTATGTTGGTATAGATTGCCGCGCTTTGAGTTTGAAATCATTCGAAGTAAAGCGTGTATGAGCATCCATTATTAATTTATTATATTATTATTAATAAGAAAACAGCTGTATTAAATAATTTAATAATAACAATAATAAAATAACAACAGCAATAATACAATAATAATAATAATACTTAATAGCAATAATCAGTGGTGGCCAAATCTTTTTTTTCCGAGGTTGTCCGCCGGACTAGCTCAACAAAAAGTGAACTAGTCCGCAAGAATTTTAACTAGTCCGCCTACCAACCACCAAAATCAGAATGCTCATAA
The DNA here is from genome assembly GCA_036245525.1 of Semisulcospira habei. Taxonomy (NCBI): domain Eukaryota; kingdom Metazoa; phylum Mollusca; class Gastropoda; family Semisulcospiridae; genus Semisulcospira; species Semisulcospira habei. The sequence goes on along the minus strand of BTPG01000003.1, from coordinate 249,601,963 downwards.
AATTTAATGAAAAATTGAGAAAACAACTATTCGATCCAACCACGGTGTCGCCCGGTCACATACTTTTTTCAAAAGTTGCAAAACATGGACTTAGATCGTGGTCGTAAAACAACCATTCTTGCTTGCATCCATGTGGATTTGCCATCCAGGTCTCCTCGCATTCACGCTTATTCTTTTGTTGGTAATAGAGACTGTTGCATGCTTTTTTCTCTTCATCTACCCCCCCCCCCCCCACCCCCTCCCCCCCCCCCCCCACCTGCAGGATTGCTTTCACGAACAACAAATCTATGCTTGACAGAAAGTCGCTTGATGGCTACGTGACTACAATTAAAAGGATGCTGATAATTTATTAAGTGGATGACGCTTGTTTTTGTCGCGACTTCTGTATCCGCTGAACAATACTTAATAGATGATGAGTCAGAATTTGAGATAGTCCGTCGGACTATCAACCCTAGAATTAGAGGTAGTTTGCAGTTATTCGAGATCGCCTGGGGCGAGCTGATAGGCTATTTGGACCACCTCTGGCAATAATAATAATATGCAAACCAAGGGGAATCACAGCGCTGGACAGACAACAGTTAGATCCCCTGCCCCCGCCAATCAGGCACCCAATCGCCAGCCCACAGAGAAATACGCAGGTATAGAATAAGACGATCATTTCCATCCTCAAACGAATGGATCAGGTCTCTTATATAACCCATGTCTTTCTCCGGAACTTAGGAAGTGGGCAGGAGAAACATACATACACAAACAAGAAGGTGCGCTACTATATGTGGTCGGGTAAATTCTATACCTGCGTATTTCTCTGTGGGCTGGCGATTGGGTGCCTGATAGGCGGGGGCAGGGGATCTAACTGTTGTCTGTCCAGCGCTGTGATTCTCCTTGGTTTGCATACAATTCTGCCAGCGCTAGCCTCACCTATCTGGTTGTGAGTAATAATAATAATAATAAAAGTTAATGAAGCCAATATACACTTACTCATCTTCAGGATCTCTAATGATTGTTGCTTGCTTTAAATACTTGAACACTGATCTGAATGTCTGCAATAATAATAATAAGTCAACATCATCAAACACAGGACTTCACTTTATTAGCAGGCTAATCATTATATTAGTGGCAATGGCTACATTTAGTTTCAACAGTGTAATACTTAAGTAGTAGTATACTGTAGCAATACCAGGAGGTATCTAAGATATTTTAGTACTAGCAGTGTAGTACTAGTAGTAGTAGGCCTGGTATTCTGAAGTTACAGTTCTAGTCATTCACCACCAATACTAAAATATTACTTGCTGGAGAAAACTATGCATACATTACTAACAAACAGTCTGTTTTCTTACTCTTAGTTTAATCAGATCATAAAAATCTAAAGATAGGCTGTTATATTAAATATTAATATTATTTTTCTGTTACCAAAATAGGCTTAGCTATCATTATCAATAGATAGTATCATTATGTAAATTAACATCAGGCCTAAGTAAAATATATATAACTTATAAGAAAAAAATAAATAAATAAGACAAGAAAAAAAGTGATTTCACTGTGATTATTATAACATAACTTCATAAGAAACAAGTTTGCTAAAAATGGAACGAGCAATTATAACTAAATAAAATATCAATAATCAGGCCCCAAGGGCTAACCCATGCCCCTAACTCAGCTTGAGGCACAAGCCAAAAAATTAATGTAATAATTTAATTAAGTGAATTAATAATTAAGTGAAATGACTGAGAACCTTGTCACTGTGGCTTGTAAAATGCTTATGCACAAATTCATGACATCATACATATTAAAAAAGATTTGATTAGCGTAAATCTAGATCACTATAATTATTACAAAAGTTATTACTATTAGTATTATTACTCGGAAATTCACAATCACATGAGCCAGTCTTTAATGATTAGTCGTTGACTTTGAGTATTTGACTTTGAGTTTGACTCGACTCTAAACAGTAAACAACAACAGCCGACAGTGCGAGACTAAACGCAAAATGTCTACCAAAACCTGATAATCATATAATAATAATAATAATAATAATAATAATAATAATAATAATAATAATAATAATAATAATAAATAATCAAACACAGGACTTCCCTTTAGTTTAAGTTTAGTTTGACTCGAAATCGAATCTACACTACAGACTTGAGACTACACCTGTAAAACAGAGACAGTGCGAGATTGAACCACAAAATGTCTACCAAAACCTTATTGTCATATTGTAAATCTAGGCCTATGTCGTTAAACATCAAAATTATCTAGTTGTGACGTCTGCTGGTCGCCAAAAGCATTGTTTATTTATATATTAACAACATTATTCGCACAATTTACGCACAAAAAGTCAACACTTACCGCCATGTTTCGTTGATTTGTTGTTGGAAGAGTGACTTCCCTTGTGAAAGTGTATTCGAGTGTATCTTCACCCGCGGGCATACACAGCGAGGGTGTGTAAAATGGCAAGACACACGTAGTTGACCCAACCACACTTTTGGGTCTCAAGCTAAAATCAGTTTTTTTTAAAGATAATTGAAGGTTTTTGCTATGATACTATGCTTAAAAAAAGTGGGTTCCACAAATTGGAACCGACTATTTTTTTAAACCCAGTGGTACGTGAGTGTAACATATGCGTGAACCCACTTGTAGGGTTGTGAAAACACACACACACACACACACACACACATACATACATACACACTCACACACACATACACTGACAGTTTTGCGGGAGTATGTTTGTGTGTGTGTTTGTGTGTGTGTGTGTGTGTGTGTGTGTGTGTGTGTGTGTGTGTGTGTGTGTGTGTGTGTGTGTGTGTGTGTGTGTGTGTGCGTGAGTGACGCTCTAGGCAGACTAATGATCGGTGGTGTGGACCGCAACGAGGCCTTCCGAGCGCAGAGGTACCATCTTGATCAATGTGAACTGAACCGAATTAAATTTGTCATTTTTCTGTGATTGCTCATCCTCATTCATCAATTACTGCTACTATAACTAATGCTAACCTGAGGTTGCTGTTTTCTTTTTGCTTTGTTTTGTTTGTTTGTTTGTTTTTTGGTTTTGTTTTGGTTTTGGTTTTTGTTCCGCCGTGATAATAATGGTCATAGTTGACTGCTCGGCGTTAAACCCAAGTAACTAACTAAATAACTAAATGATTTTTTTTTATTTTTTTATTTTTTTTTTATTATTTTTTTATTTTTATTTTTTTATTTTTTTTTTTTTTTTTGGGGGGGATGTTGTTTCTACAGAAACACGTCGACTGAAGTACCTGACGGTGGCCATCGATCAACATGCCGTATACGAATCTCGTGACACTATTCCAGCAGTTAACAACACCGGGCTTTACCTTGACATCCAGGCTCCGAACTTGCCGTATACAGGACGCAATCTGACCATCAGCAGGAATGACCAGACTGTTGGCGACTCTGACAAGGTGTTGAACATTTGTGAAGTTCAAGTATGGGGTAAGCTTTCATTATGCACGGTCATGTTATTTTATTTCGCGCTCGGCGTCTATTGATCAAACTGTTGTAGAAGTTCTCCCGCGAGGTCTGTCTAGAAATTATATTATGCGAACACTCCACTCCTATGCGATAATATTATTTGTATACGCAGTAAAATCCCAATATAACAAATTAGCAGAGGACCAAGATTTTTGCAATAAGCGGAGCGTCAGGATTTCTAATGTAATAGTCCCAACATATGGACAAAGGCTTGTTTTAATTTCAAAGTCATTAATTTACAAGGTATTTTAACTCATTCGCGGCCAGCCGAATCCGGCTGGACGCGAATAAGTTAATGTACCATCAGTTAATTCGAGTAATTGGGGGCAGGAGGAGGGGCGGGGGGGGGGGGGGTAGGGCATGGGGGGGGGGGGGGGGGAATTCCAGGGGTTCTGACAAGCCCACGACCAAACAGCCTTGTATATTGTATTACGATAACCCTTGATGATTCCTCAGTTATTTTTGGGGTTTCGAAGATGAGGCCTCGGGAACAAAATTTTTATATACCTATTTGACAGAAAATGTTTACTTATAGTCTAGCAGATACCCTTCATAGACACTGAATCAGCCGTTTACGAGATAGCGATTTTCTTCAGAGTAACAAAGGTTTGCTATATATCAAAAGTATGGGATGAATACTTTACCCTCATGATCAGTTATGATGATGACGATGAAACTTTATTTTTAAACGGTAAAAAGTTTTGACAGAAAACAAATCGTCATTTTACAAACTTGCCAGTGCTAACATCTACAGCATATTATTTTTTGTTAAGCGCCTAGAGCTCTAATCTGGGGTTAGGCGCTATACAAATATTCATTATTATTATTATTATTATTATTATTATTATGTTAAAATTGTGCCGCCAGAGGATGGAGAGATTTTTCTGTAGCTAAGTTTGTACCGACGCTACCGACAGACGATTTTCAGCCATATGCAGTTGTATTTTGGGGGACCAGCTGTTTATTCTATCCACATTAGAAACGTTGCTTCAATAAATTAGAATGCATGGAGTCACAGTTTAATATAATATTGTGAACACTCTGTTGGAGATAACTCACAATAAATTACTAAAAAATAATGTGTACTTTGCGGAAAACAATATGTGCTAATGCATTCAAATAATTATCGCTCCTATCTTTCTACACTCGGCATTTTTGTTTTTGACTGAAACTTGGCTAAAACCGGGTGGTGACAAGGCGAAATGTGCCGAACTTGCCCCTGCTGGCTTTACCGTCAAGTCATTCCCTCGTCTGTCTCTGGGTGACGGTCTTGCATCATTTTTCGCGGTGACCTCGTGCCCTACGTCTCCTGTAACACTGCATTTGCCTTCAAACATTGTTCCTTTGAACTAGCACACGTAACACTCACGCTACCAAGCAAGCCAGTACAGTTCTTCATTTTCTACCGGCCCCCTCCTAACCGCAAAAAAAAAATAAGCTGACTGATGCCATGTTCTTCGGTCAGTTTTCTGATTTACTTAAATACATCAACTCACTCCCAGGTAACCTTGCTATTTTGGGAGACTTCAACTTCTACTTTGACTGCCCGCAGAACTCTAGTACTATGAAACTAATGCATCTTTTGAATGTTTTTGACCTTGAACAGTCTGTTTGTCAGCCAACTCACAAGCATGGTCATACTCTTCATTGGCTACTACACCGACTGTCACGACTAGAGAGAGACAGACGAGATTGAAAGATAGAATAGAAGTAGAACCCCCAAATGTCCCGACTAAAGAAAGATAGACGAGAATGAAGGTTAGGAGTAGAAGAGAGGAAAGAGATAGATAAAGAACCCTAGCGTCTTGCCTCAAGACAGGTTACAGCTCAGCACAAGCAACACAACACATTTACTTTACACGTACACTCACTCTTTATTAGTTATTACACTAACTATCCCCCTTCCTTCGTTCCCACACTTCCCACCGACACTTCCCCTCCCTGCCCCCTCCTCCCATCCCCATCCCGGAAAAAAAAAGAAAGAAAAGAAAAACAAAAGGAAAAAACTAAACCAAGGTTAATACTACTCCCACAGCACCAGCATTGCATCGAGTGGTGGAAACAAACACTCCCCCACGCTACGCAGCACTGTTGCTCCACAATGACAATAAAAGTGAGGTTACAGTCCTCTGAACTGACGGCTGAAAAACGTTATTTACAACGTACTGTTTATATACAAGAATCATGAAACTACACCAAGGCAGAGTGAGTAATGGAGAGGCGAATAAGAATGGGGCCACCGTGGTGAGACGACGAACGCCTGTGGACCCCTCCCGTCCGGCTTCCTTAACGGTCGTTCAGCTTCGCGGGCTCTCTCTCTCTCTCTCTCTCTCTCTCTCTCTCTCTCTCTCTCTCTCTCTCTCTCTCTCTCTCTCTCTCTCTCTCTCTCTCTCTCTCTCTCTCTCTCTCTCTCTCTCTCTCTTTGTTTCCCTGGCGCTGGGTCTGGTTGCAATAGCGACACGGAGGCTTCGGCAGTACAGATGACCGCGCACCTTCCACGCCGACACCTGGTCCAGCGAGGCGTGGTTGGTCCCGATGCCCGTCGGCCCTCCAACCGGTCCCGATCCCGAAAACGAATGCAAAACAAAAGCAGGAGCCTAAACGGCCTCGTATGTAACGTGAACCAGTGGGTCGTTAAAACATCTGACCTCCCATACCCACCCTGCTTGGTTTATAAAAACACTACCACTAACCGTTCAAGCACTCGACCCTCACCCATGTGACACGTGCTCTCCAAACCACAAATTACACAAAGACCAAAACAATGAAAGTTCTCAAACATTATAAAAAAAAGCCTTCCTAACATTCTCTGCACTTTCACAACTAGCCAATACAACATTTCACTAACCAACACATTCCACTAACCAATGCAACATTTCGCTAAACAGTAAAAAATAATAATTAAATAGAACCAAACTAATAACGTCAAAACCATACTTCCCCTTTACCACCCATCGCGGTCTCCCCTCCTTTTCCCCCACACGATACTTCTAGACCTAACACATAGTACAAAACACCGATAACTGAACATGACGAAACATTCGCACGCGGGTTTTTTAAGCACTTACCTCCTCTGCGACTCGTCACAAAACGCCACCACCCGTAGGCAAAACAACCCCAGTCTCCGGCCTCCAATGACCCCTGGACTGGATCGGCGCTGTGTCACTGACTCTTACAGACGGCCAGTCAGTGACTCCCAACAGTCAGCTAGGCAAGACAACTTGGTCCAACCTAGTACAGCTCCTAACTAAAATATCATTCCCTTGCTCCCAACACGGTAAACTCGGCAGTGAACACACTACCGCATTCACTAGCGCGCCCCTCACGTGCAAAACAAAGAACACTAGCCAGTCTCTACCAATTTGTCAACAACACTATTCCTGCGTGACCGTGCTACGGCAACTTTCGACTACCTCTGTCAAAACAGTCACTAACCGTGACAATACCCTCCAACCTAAGTCGAAAGCACCCCTAACCATGAAAAAAAAAAACATCAAGCAAATAGAGCACCCTATTCCGTCATGCGACTCAAATAGTCGGCTCCGACATTCTCCACTCCTGGAATAACCTTAACTACAAAGTCATGTTGTTGCAACAAAAGTGCCCAACGAGCAATACGACTGTTGACGGGTTTCATGGTCTGCAGATACTGGAGTGGTGAGTGATCACACTCGACTGTGAACTGTTGACCAAACAGATAGGTGAGGAATTTGCCTATTCCCCAGACAATCGCATAACATTCTTGCTCGATTGCGGAGTACCTTTGTTCTGTCGGACTGAGTTTCTTGCTGGCGTACGCCACGGGGTGCAGTAGGTCGTCGTCCCCTTCTTGTAGAAGCACCCCCACCCGTGTCTGCCCTGGGGGACTTGGGTGGGTGCCCTGGGGGACTTTTTAGTTCCCAGGGTCACCCTGGTCAGCCCCACAGGGTGGGTTTCCCCCTCTACTCTGGGGCATGTGTTTCTGTCTACCCTTGGTCCATTCACCTGTATTTGTCTTTTTAAAACTCTCCCTACTGTCTGCACTGCCTGTAGCTCTTGATATTGGATGTGTGTTGCCAAATGGTCTTGACTTTATTTAGGCCCCATGTGGTAGGTTTATTTAACGTATTGAACCGGCTGGCGACATACATTCAATATTCTGTTTAGTTTTTTTCACAAGCCGTGCAGGCACGTCCTGAGAAAGCCTTGTTGCTGTCGGGACGTTAAGCAATATACAATCAATCAATCTTGTAGAAGCACTGCTCCTAGACCTACCCCCGACGCATCCGTCTTTAAACAAAAAGGTTTGTCCCAATCAGGTAGTTTGACCACTGGCTCACTGCACAACTGGTCCTTAAGCGTTTTGAATGCTTCGTTACATTCCTGTGTCCACCGAACTTGGTTCGGTTCTCGTTTCTTGGTAGCGTCAGTCAACGGTCGAGCAGTTTCAGCGTACTTGGGTACAAAACGACGATAGTACCCTGCTAGTCCCAGAAATGCACGCAACTGGCGTTTCGTCTTGGGTGCTTCAGCCCTCCGGATTTTCTCCAGTTTCTCAACGTCGGGCCTGAGCTCACCGTTTCTTTGACTTTGTGTGAGATCTGGATTGATCTTGACATCATGGCATGCTTCTTCTGCTTGTACCTGAATCAACGGAACTGTTTCTGTCGAAAAACGTACTTCCTCAGCCTCTTCCTCAAAGCACTCATCTTGAGTAATCACTGCCATTGCTGCTAATTTCTCTACCTGTGCAGTTGGCTGTCTCTCGACGTAGGCCTTCAGCAAGTTTGCATGAAACAGGTTTTCCTTTCCCCTGATGCGTATCCTGTAGTTATTCTCTCCCTTCTTCTCGGTAACGACGTACGGGCCTTGCCAAGCCATTTCCATCTTGTTCTTGGCAGGATAGAAGAGTAGCACCTTGCTCCCCACTTCGAATGTTCTGGCCCTGGCTTTCTTGTCGAAGTTACGTTTGTACCTTTGGACGGATTTTGCCCATTGCGTCTGGGCTATCTTGCAAGTTTCCTCGATCCTGTTTCGAAGTTCGACTACATACTCTGCCACAGTACGTAATTGGGCATCGGCCTTCTCATCAGTCCACAACTTATGGAGAACTTGAAGTGGTCCTCTTACTGTACGACCGAAGAGTAGCTCGAAAGGAGCAAATCCAGTAGATTCCTGCGGAACCTCTCTGTAGGCAAATAGGAGCTCTGGCAAGAACCGGTCCCATTCTCTCGGCTGTTCTTGACACAACCTTCTAATCATCATCTTCGGGGTCTGGTTGAACCTTTCTACTAATCCGTTACACTGAGGGTGGTACGGTGTTGTGGTCATGCCTCGGATCGCGAGCAGTGCGTTCACCTCGGCCATGACTTCACTTGTGAACTGTGTCCCTTTGTCCGTGAGGATTTCCCGCGGAATTCCCACTCGAGTCCATGTATTCCAGAAAGCTACAGCAATAGAATTAGCATCTATCTTCTTCAGAGGTACCGCTTCTGGATATCTTGTAGCAAAGTCCACCATGACCAACACAAACCTGTGTCCTCTGTCTGATGCGGGGATTATGGGTCCAATGATGTCCGCGGCTACCCGATCGAACGGCTGATCTATCGGCGGCATAGTTCCCAATGGAGCCTTCCGAATTTTCCCTGGAGGCGTAGAAAGTTGGCACTGGTCGCAGGATTTGCAGTACCTGTTCACATCTGAGCACACACCTGGCCAATAAAAACTGCGCTGTACTCTCTCCTGCGTCTTACGCGCACCCAACTGACCGGCCATGGGAGTATCGTGTCCAATGCGTATCACTTCGTTCCTAAACTGCTGTGGTACAACTACTTGCTTCTGTGAGGCCTGGCTATTACTGTACGCTCGATACAGTATTCCCTTCTTCCACAAGTAGTGGACCTCGTTTCCATTTTTACAGGTTGCAGGTGGTTTCCCAACTTTAGAACGGACGTTTTCCAAACTTGGGTCCTCCCTCTGAGATCGTTTCAAAATTTCAGGTGTAACTGAAAGAACCTTCATCCTTTGATCCCCTATGTCTAAGTTACCTTTTCTCGTCTTCAGTGCTTGCTGTCGTGTCATGACATCCATTGCCATTTCCGTAAGAGTGACAGGAACAAAGTGTTGGACTCCTTCTGCGTCTTCCACCTCGTTCCCTATGATAACAGGTGATACTGGTCTGTCGAGAACTAATGCCCTGGCTTTTCCACAATAAAAGAGGCAGACGAGGTCTACAATCGCTGTGGGTCCTGTTATTGTGCTTGAATCAACTGACATTAGTGAAAGGCTCTTGCCGTCATGTTGACCTTCCTTCACAAGCTGTTTGGCCACGATCAGTAGAGTTGCCCCAGTATCCCGTAGACCTTCAGCAACCCGACCATTCACTACTGCGGAACAACGCGGGTCGTCAGTACTTGAACTCGGCGGGCTTCTCTACCTTGGTCCTCTCTCCAACTTTTGCGACTGCTGCCTTCTTCGCTTGTTTGGGACAACTGTCTTTCCTATGTGGTCCTCCACAATGCCAGCAACTTTTAGGCGACTTCGAATCAGAAGCTCATGGTGGTTTGCCCGGCTTGGTCTCGTTCCTGTCAGCGGGTTTGGGTTTACTTCCTGGTTGGACTCTTGTATGACGACCGAACAAACCTCCACGCTGCTTACCTCTCCGTGCCTCTAAATAGACTTCAGCAATCTCTGCTGCTTGAGTGACGGTGCTAGGTTTCCGCTCCCTAACATGGGTAGCCAGTTTCGGTGTCATACCGTCTAAGAGTTGCTCTTGAAGAATCAAGTCTTTCAGGTCTTGAAACTCCTCTTTCTTCTTACTTAGTGACATCCATCTCTTCAACCAGAGCTCCAGGCGGACAGAGAACTGCAGTAAGGATTCTTCTTTCTGCTTCCTTGATGTCCTCAGCCTGAGTTTGTACGTTTCTGCTGTCAACTGAAACCTGGTTAACAACTCTTTTTTCAGTTCCTCGTAGTCATTTAGAGCCACGTCTGGCGCTAGTCGGTCAAGAACTTCTCTGGCCTTACCCCTCAGAAGTGATGACAGCCTGATGGCCCACGTATCCTCTGGCCACTTCAAAACTCCGGCTAACTTTTCAAACCGAGTCAAGTAAATGTCAAGGTCATCTTTCTCATCATAAGGCGGCAAATTAATCTTCACTGGCTGGAAGATCTCTGACTTCGTTACTGGCTGTGACTTAGTAATGTGACTCGACAACAGCTCTAACAGTTCATGCCTTTTTCTCCTCCTCCTCTTTCCGGTGACGGTAACCTCGGCAGTGAACACACTACCGCATTCACTAGCGCGCCCCGCACGTGCAAAACAAAGAACACTAGCCAGTCTCTACCAACTTGTCAACAACACTATTCCTGCGTGACCGGTGCTACATCAACTTTCGACTACCTCTGTCAAAACAGTCACTAACCGTGACACCGACCAAGTGATAATTTTGTTCAGTCCACTTATGGGTCATATGCACTCGAGTCTGATCATCTATGCGTGATTGGTGATCTAGTTGTTTCAGTACCACCCTTTCAGCCTGTATTTGTGCAAAAACGAAACATTCGTGCTAGTGATAGTCTGGCTTTCAAAGCTGATTTGCATAAATATCTTAGCGAACACATTGACCCCTCTGTTGGACAGTTGAACTCGGGTCTGAGATCACTACATGACAAGCATGCTCCATCTGCTCGCCGTAAAGTGTCATATCGGACATCCTCACCGTGGTTCAGCGCCGTGTAAAGCAAACTTCTTGCTGCAAAGAGAGAGCGACGACAAGCTGAGAGACTCTGGCTGTACACTGGACTTTCCGTGCACAAGCGGCAGATTTTCAGCGCTGCTAAAGAAATATGTAACTCTTCTGGTATTCGTGGCGAAGACAGCTTTCTTCAATGCCAAGATTTCAGCGTGCACCACCAACAAGCAGCTCTATAATGCGATCAACAAACTGACTGCTAGAAGTGATCCATCTCCATTCCCGACTTTTTTTCTAGGCCAGTAGAGCTGCCTGATCAGTTATCTAATTTCTTTAATGAAAAAGTTCAGAACATTCGTTAAAAACTTGACGGGCTTATTTCACAGTCTACATCACAGTATGACGTTCCCTTTTTTTGGTCAGTGTTTCTCGTCCTTCAGACCTGTCAGTGAACAGGAACTTTATACTGTGCTGAAGAGAACTGCACAAAAAAAAATCTTGTGGTTTAGACCGACTTCCTACTACATTACTCTACGAGTGTATTAATGTTGTGCTTCCAGTCATGACCAACGTTGTCAATAAGTCCCTGAGGTCTGGTATTTTTCTGTCAGATTTCAAGTCCGCCATTGTTAAACCTTTACTAAAACTCTACAATCTACAGAATTACCGCCCTGTCTCAAACCTCCTTTTTCTCTCTTAGATCGTTGAGAGTGTTGTGTTGTTGCAACTTCTTGACCATCTAAACCTGAATCATCTTTTTAGTCCCAATCAGTCTGCTTACCGTGCAGTCATTCCACTGAAACTGCGCTTGAAAAAAATGTTGAATGACCTCCTCGAGGCTCTTGATGATGGCAAAGTATCTGTTCTTGCATTGTTAGACCTATCTGCTGCCTTTGATACGACTGACCATGACATCTATTCTGTATATGGCATACATGAATCTGCTTTATCGTGGTTTAGATCATATCTGACAGACAGAGCTCAATGCATAGATGCTAATTATAAGCTATCCAGCCCATCCACCGTGCTCTTTGGCGTCCCACAAGGTTCAGTTCTTGGACCAGCCCTCTTTACCACGTATGTTCAGCCACTAGCCAGTGTTTTTAACCTTTTTTCTATATCATATCATGCATTTGCAGATGATACTCAACTCTATGACTCATGTTCACCTGATCAGATTATGGACACAATCGAAAGCATTCAGGAGTGTGTCTCGGAGACTAAGATGTGGATGACTCCAAACAAATTACAGTTGAATGACGGAAAAACTAAGGCCATGATCATTGCTTCCCCGAGGTTGACGAAGACGCTGACACACCCCAGTCATTACAAATCTGTGGTGCCACCGTCCCCTTCTACCCCCATGTAAATGTCTGGGTGCCACACTTGATAGTAGCCTGTCCATGGGGATTTATGTAAACAACGTTTGCAGATCCGAATATACTGAACTGCGGAGACATTGCTTCAGTCCGCCACTATCTGACACATGAAGCAACGAAAGAACTTATCTGCGCTTTTGTTTTGTCTAAATTAGATTATTGCAATGCTCTTTTGACTGGCTGTTCCCAGTGTCTGATTGGCAAATTCCAGAAAATTTAAAACTCAGCTGCTAGGTTGATTCTTAGAGTCCCTAGATCAGATCATATCACACCCCATCTGTCTGCTCTTCACTGGTCACCTTTAACAGCTAGGACTCAGTACAACATTTCACGCATGTCTTACAATTGTATTACCTGTTCCTGCCCACACTACCTTGCCTCTCTTGTCCAGCTGTATACACCCTCAAGACAGAATTCGTGCTCTGCTGCCGACTCTCGAGTTTTACGTATGTCTGTTGTGAAAACAAAATCGTTCGGTGAGAGGTCATTCAGGTACCAGAGCCCAGATATCTGTAATGACCTCCCAAGCGAACTGAGATATGTAGATCAGAGAGAGGCATTCAAGAGAGCCCTAAAGACCCATATTGTTTCTGTCTGCTACAAATGACTGTCATAGACCTGTCATGTTAAAGTCATCTCTACCCAAGTTAGAAGTAGTGTGTTTGTGTGTGTGTGTGTGTGTGTGTGTGTGTGTGTGTGTGTGTGTGTGTGTGTGTGTGTGTGTGTGTGAGAGAGTGTGCGCGCGCACGCGCGCATGCGTGAATGCGAGTATGAGTCCATAAGCGTAGCACATTTAAATGGTGACTTAATAGCCTGTTTACAGAGTGCGTTGTATTTTGTTTTAGTACTTTTTATAAATTGCGGGTTTTTTTATATAAATTAGTTATGTCTGTACAATTAGTATTTTGTTATGCGCCTAGAGCTCTAATCTGAGTGTCACAACCCCCGCTTTTGGGGCGCGAGCTATGAGTGCTACCACTCGAGACACACCCGACCCACACTAACACAAACCTAACACAAACACCAGAGGATTGTACATGATTGTACATTGCTTAACGTTCCGACAGCAACAAGTCTTTCTCAGGACGTGCCTGTACTGCTTGTGAAAAAATAAACAGAATATTGAATAGAAAGAAGTACCCAACGGAGAAAGAAACACGCTTAGAAAAAACGGTACAACACAATTTATTAATATTTCGGGTAAATACCCTTTGTCAAAATAGACAAACAAACAGAGACATTAGCCGCTACTTATCTTCAGATGCAGAAGGAATGTGGCAACACATTGCCACATTCCTTCTGCATCTGAAGATAAGTAGCGGCTAATGTCTCTGTTTGTTTGTCTATTTTGACAAAGGGTATTTACCCGAAATATTAATAAATTGTGTTGTACCGTTTTTTTTCTAAGCGTGTTTCTTTCTCCGTTGGGTACTTCTTTGCATTTCACACGCTTGGCAGTCACCTTTTTGGTCTGGATTGATTTCAGAATATTGAATGTATGTCGCCAGCCGGTCCAATACGTTAAATAAACCTACGCCATGGGGCCTAAATAAAGCTGAGACCATTTAGCAACACACATCCAATATCAAGAGCTACAGGCAGTGCAGACAGCTGGGAGAGTTTTAAAAAAGCAAATACAGGTGAACGGACCAAGGGTAGACAGAAACACATGCCCCAGAATAGAGGGAAAACCCCACTTTGTGGGGCTGACCAGGATGACCCTGGGAACTAAAAAGTAGTTAACCCCACCCAAGTCCCCCAGGGCAGACCCGGGTGGGGGACACTGTTTAGTTGCAAAGTACGGTTAATCAATGTTACACAGTATACACAATGATCCAAGTGTACATCAGATAAAAACAGAGCTATACACGCTGAATCTACCGAATAATAACACTCTTGTATTGTAATAAATCTTTATGTTGACAATGGTTTCCTTATTTTATTATATATCTCCCCTGGGTGGGGGAAACACCAGAGGAACAATGACGACGACATTTATTACATATAACCCTAACGATCCACATATTCTCACTCAATCCTAGCCACGCACTCACGCACCACATTCACACGCACACACGTCCAAACTCCCCGACCCGGATAACCATTATACATAATACAAGATAACAATTAATTATATACTAAAACAAATATCCTTAATAATTCAAACGAAAACTGAGACTGAAAAGCTTAATTGACACGCCACTGGACCCCGACGGAAGCACAAGCGTCACGCGCTATCGCCAATAGACCTACACCTTTGCTTCCAGAAAGCGTCCCTCACAGCACGTGGCTCCTAACGTAACGGTATTTCAAATAGCACAATATCAAATATAATGAAGCAAATAAGTTTACTGACACACAAGCAAAAGAGTGTTACGTGGTTTGGTCGTAGTCGTAGTATGATAAACACACCAGACGCACGCACGTAAGGTTCTTTTAAATAAACTTCATTCAGCTGCAACCCGTCACACGGCTTAAGGATGTAGACAATACTAGAGTAACAGTTCCAACAATATTTTAATTCAGCGATGCGATCTCCACACAATGTATTTCAAAATGCACTAACACTGATACAAAGTCTCTTCTGCAAATGTCCACACTGGCGACACAAAGTTCCTCACACAACGTACACCACAATTACGCTGCGTCTCACAATGTACATCATATACGGGCCACGTACCTACGATAAACTGTGTGTCTCTTCACCTGACAATGCAAGACAATGTATATGCGTACTTCTTTTCCCCCATCTTTTATAGTCAAACAACTTTCTAGAACAAACTGAAAAATTCACACACCGCAACCAATCAGAACGGAACACGTAACTGAAACTCATAAATATTAATAAAAGAAGAACTTTCTGGAATAAACTAAAATAGTCTACAAAAATTTGGCTGCTCATTTCAGCCCCAAATCCTAGTGTTTAATGATGTCACACAAAAGTATGGAAGGCAGTTCACGATCTAGCCGGAATCTTTCCAGAAGTTTCACAATCTTTCAAAAAAAAAAAAAACATACCGACTGGCTGTCAACTTCATGCGCACAGCAAACAACTAAAACTGTTTGAGCGTCTACGAAACAATGTAACGAAATGTTACCTACTCTTCTGACGACACACGTACGCGGTTAAAAGACAGCGCGACCTGCTCGAAGGTTATAATCTATAATCCGCGAATCTACGCAAAACAAAGATTGACCGCTATTCTCCGTGAGACTTTTCTAGAAGCTTCCGGTTAAACCTAGCATAACAACAAAGCGAACTCCGCTCCACGCGCGAACGAAAGAAAATCCCACTAAAAAGGTACGTGAATCGTAACCATGATATCTCAAATAAATATCGGATTGTTTCCTACGATTAACACATGCATGCTCTCACAGGACAACACAACCACAATCGTAACAAAGAGAAACAACGTTATAAAGTTCACCGCTCACTGGACCTTCTCGCCGGAGGCACAACGTCCAGCTCAGTTCAGCTTAACGCTCTTGCCTCCTCGATACTTTTTTTCCACAGCACAAGACCGCCTTTAAATAACAGTACTTCGGCCACAAAGTCGACTATATAACGGAACCAACATCCTCAATACAACAAAACCGAAAATTAAGCAAACTTAATAGTCAAAAGTCACTAGACCTTTTCGACGGAAGCACAACCTTCGAGCTCAGCTCAGCTCTACGCTCTTGCGTCCGTGACAAGGTCTTCCGTAACACACTTGGCTTGACTTCGCGAACGAAGATTTTTATAGGAGTTGCCCACGACGTCTGCAGGCTTGTTCGTGGCTGCGGAGGCCAATCCGGACAGGCAGGTTCGACCGCAGTGGCTGCAGGGGGAGGTATGGCCAGGGTTCTGAGTTGCAGCATCTCTGTTTTTTCTCCTGAGCCGCTTGTCTTTAAGGCTTGCTCTGCGAGAGTCCTCAAAGGAGACAGCTGCCTTGTAAATAGTGGAGCGCCAGGTGTCACGGTCCACAGCAAGCGAAGACCACTGGTGGTGGTCGATTTGGCAGGCACTAAGTGACTTCTTGAGACAGTCTTTGTATCTCTTCTTTGGTGCCCCTCTGTCTCGGTGTCCAGTAGCAAGCTCGCCGAACAGGGTGATCTTTGGTAGGCGATGATCCTGCATCCTGGAGACATGCCCCGCCCAGCGGAGCTGTGTCCGCAGAGGCAAAGCCTCGATGCTCACAGTTTCAGCCTGTTCAAGGACCTCAACGTTGGTGAGATAGTCACTCCAGTGAATGCCCAGGATGGTGCGCAGGCAGCGCTGGTGGAAGCGTTCGAGGAGTCGTAGTTGGCTGTGGTAGAGGGCCCAGGACTCGGAACCATACAGCAGGGTGGTGAGGACCACAGCTCTGTACACGCTGATCTTGGTGCCTGTTTTCAGCTGTTTGATTGTGCCACACCCGCTTGAAAAATCGCCCGAAAGCGCTGTTCGCTTTTGCCAGCCTGCTGTCAAGCTACTTGTCCAGCTTGGCGTCCGACGTGACTATGCAGCCAAGGTAAGTAAACTGGTGCACTGACTTTAGTTCAGACTCGCCAATGGTGATGTGAGGAGGACGATACGCTGTCTTGGGTGCCGGCTGATGGAGGACCTCTGACTTTTTCAGACTGATCTCGAATCCAAAGAGCTGGGCAGCGTCTGCGAAGCAGGACGTGATGCGCTGCAGGGCTCTCTCTGTGTGTGCAACGAGGGCAGCGTCATCAGCAAAAAGCAGCTCACGAATCAGTTGCTTTAGGGTTTTCGTGTGGGCCTGCAGTCGTCTGAGGTTGAACAGGCTGCCATCGAGACGATACCTGATGTACACTGCATCGTCATCATCGACGTCCACTGTGGCCTGCTTCAACATCATGCTAAAAAAGATGGTGAAGAGGGTCGGTGCCAGCACGCAGCCCTGCTTTACGCCGTTGAGAATAGGGAATGGTACTGAGAGGTCATTGTTGAGTCTGACCTGGCCTTGCTGGTCCTCGTGTACCTGGACAATCATGCTGAGGAACTTTGGGGGACAGCCAAGTCGCACCAGGATCTGCCACATGCCTTGCCTGCTCACAGTGTCGAACGCTTTTGTTAGGTCGACAAACGTTACGTACAGCCCTTTTTTCTGCTCGCGGCACTTCTTCTGAAGCTGTCTCAGCACAAAGACCATATCGGTGGTGCTCCTGTTTGCTCTGAAGCCACACTGGCCCTCTGGGAGGTGGTCTTCAGCGATGGCAGGTACCAGCCGATTCAGGAGCAGCATTGCAAGAATTTTCCCAGCAATGGACAGCCGGGTAATTCTCCGATAGTTGGAACAGTCAGACTTCTCGCCTTTTTTCTTGTACAGGGTGATACCGACAGCATCACGGAGATCCTTTGGTAGTGTTCCTTCCTCCCAGCAGCAGAGAAAGAGGTCATGGAGCTTGTTGTGCAGTGCTGTGCCTCCATGTTTCCAGATCTCTGGCGGTATTCCATCAATGCCTGCTGCTTTGCCACTCTTGAGCTGGTGGATGGCTGTGAGGGTCTCTTCAGCGGTGGGCGGTTCGTCCAATTCAACCTTTACTGGGAGTTGTGGGATTTGTAGGACGACTGCTTCTTGAACAGTGTGCTCAGCGCTGAAGAGGCTCTAAAAGTACTCCGACCAGCGGTTCAAGATGGAGGTATTATCTGTGAGGAGTGCCTGGCCATTCGCGCTTTTCATGGGGACTTTGTACCCGGTGCCTGGGGCCATACACTGCTTTCAGTGCTTCGTAGAAGCCCCTGTAGTCACCATTGTCAGCGCTTAGCTGGGTCCTCTGTGCAAGTCTGGTCCACCACTCATTCTGGAGATCTCTGAGCTTGCGCTTGAGACTGCTGCAGACGAGGCGGAAGGCAGACTTCTTGACAGGGCAGGAAGGCTGGGCTAGGTGGACCTGATGGGCGGCTCTTTTTTTTTTTTGCTAGGTGTTCCTGGATCTCTACATCGTTTTCGTCAAACCAGTCTTTATTCTTCTTTCTAGCGAAACCCCAGACTTTTGCAGAGGATTTTGCAATAGCAGTTTTCAGTTGTTTCCAGAATGTTTCAGGGGAGGAGTCTGCTGTGTCTTTGAGCCTGCGCTGTAAATCTGTCTGAAAGGCAGCTTTCACGTCGTCACGCTGAAGGCTGGCAACATCAAGCTTTTTCTTGGGGGGGGGGGGGGGGGGGGGCTCTATTTCTTGGGTTTTGGCTTGACGTGTAGCCTGAGTTTGCAGCGGACAAGGCGGTGGTCAGTGTGGCACTCTGCGCTGTGCATCACTCTGGTGAGGAGGACGTCACTGCGGTCCCTCTGACGCACTAGAACATAGTCGATAAGGTGCCAGTGTTTGGAGCGAGGATGCATCCAGGTGGTCTTTCGACTTTCCTTTTGATGAAAAGTAGTGTTGGTGATGACCAGTTGCTGCTCTGCACAGAACTCCAACAGTAGGCGGCCATTGTTATTGCAGTTCCCGACGCCATGCTTGCCGAGGACTCCTTTCCAGGCTTCAGAGTCGTTGAAGTCGCCAAGGATGATGACTTTGTCGTCTGCAGGGGTGCTTTGTATGAGGCTGCGCAGGTCAGTGTAAAACTTGTCCTTTTCAGCAGGCTCTGCCAGGAGGGTTGGGGAGTACACGCTGAGAAGGGTGACGTGTTGCTGGTGTCTCAGTGGGAGGCGCATGGACTTGATGCGGTCTGAGTGATCCGTTGGTAGGTTTTCCAGCTTAGTCGCAATGGAGGTCTTGACCATGAAACCCACGCCTGAGAGCCGTCTTTCTGATTCAGGCCTGCCTGACCAGTAGAGGGTGTACCCAGCGCCAAGTTCTTGGAGGCTGCCTTCGTCCGGAAGGCGTACTTCACTGAGCGCAGCGATGTCGATGTTTAACCTCCGCAATTCATGGGCAATGAGGGCGGAGCGACGTTCAGGGCGTCCGCTGTCTGCTTTGTCGAGCAAGGTTCGGATGTTCCAGCATGCTACGTTGAGTCCGGTCGTGGTCGTCATGAGAGTGGATCCGTTATTCTTTCTTGTTTTTTGACCGCAGGAGAAGATGCCCATTGACCGCGGCTAGCCAACTGGGGTTGCGAGGGGATGAGCTTTGGTTAGGCCACCTTTTCTAGGCCCCTCTCCGTGGTGAGCAAGCAGTGCTGTCCCTAGAGAAGGCTGCTTGGTCTTTCAGGGTGTGCCGTGTGATGTTGTCATCCCCAGGTCAACATCAGGTGACCAATATCCTGAACCGCCTGCATGCAGGTTTGAGACTGCGGCTTCCAGTGAAGCGTGGAATGCGGCCCTCTCACGCATTCCCCAACCACATGGTCCACCATGACATCATCATATAATCACCCTCATCCTCATCATCATGCAAAATAAAACACAAGGCTACGTTTAAACAATACAATATTTCAGAATATCACTGACACTGCCACAAAGCTCCCCTCGCAATGATTGACGCTACGACGAGATGAAATTAACACAACGTCCTCTACCAGTTTACAAATAAACAAAATTCGTTAGACGAGTTTGAAATAACAATTTGGGGCGACCCGACCTTGCTCAACAAGTGGCGCGCCGCGATGCTCTCGACAGCGCCTAGGTACAGCGTCGTAGACCCACAAGTGGAATGACACAGCCAGCCTCCACTCTCACAACGAAGGCCCTCCACGCAGCGCCACGGCGGACTTAGCTGGTTAAGCTTTACAACTGGACGTTTAGACTGTTGGATTTGGAACTGGCTTTGGGACTGATTTTGGAACTTGCTTTGGAATTGGATTTGGATGCAACACAACACAGGTGCAACATACGCATATGAATAACAAACAAAAAAGCAATCACATCACCCTTCCCACAACTATAACTGCCGTCTTTTACGTCCCTTCACCTCTCCCCCACAACAACAATAAATTTACACTCAACCAAAAAGCATATTTACACGTCACCATGTGACTCACTTCCAACTGTACACTCCGACGCTAAATAGTGAGATGGCCTCAGCATTAAATCACATTAACTAATCCGAAGCTAGACACTACAAAATACAACAGATGGCATTCACTTCTACATTCTATTCTTACAATTGCCCCCCTATACACAATAACCAAAACAATATTAACAGAACAAGCAAACACAGACACACACCCCGAGCAAATGGCCACTAACGAATCGTTGCGTGTACTCACCATTTTCCGTTGAGACGCCCCGGCTGGGAAGCAGTCAAACAAAGACAAGACAAGCCAGGGAGTTCAGTCGTTGCAGTTTCTTCTTCTTCTTCTCTCAGGACAGCAACTCCGGATCAACCAGAGCCGTATTGTGGGACCGTCACAGGAGGACGACACGCCACTTGAGGACCGCAGCAAATGGATAACCACGCCCGCGAAAACCCCCCTCGAAGCCTAGTTACTTAGTTGACTGCTTGAAGCCGACTGTTCTTGTTCGCAGCTGGAATGCGACTCACTCGTTCGCAGTTGGAAATGCGACTCACTAACAATTTGGATTAGTACGTTTAGCGCAATAACGCTCTGTAAATCATGTGATGGAAATTCACGTTAAACAATAACCACTCGATCACGCAGACCGAGCGATCACATGCGCCACGCCGTTCTTCCGTACGCACGCACAGCAGCAAAACACGCGTGTAGAGGCCAAATACAAGACACCTAAGCTATCGATACCCGGTGACTACCTAATCTGTCACCATTCTAACTTTACCTCTCCTACAAAAATAGACGAAAAAACCCGTGTCGTGACACACCTCCCCCCTAAGACAAAACTTCTAGAATTTGTTACTTATTACTTTAACGATTCGACATTTCTAAGAGGAAATCAGCGGGTACGTACCTGCCTGACATCTTCCGGCCTTATCTTAAACTCGTTTAACGTAGTGCGCAGTGGTAAGTCGGTAAAAATGTATGCACACTGCTCCACCAAGTCTCTAACGACCGGTGTACGTGTGGACACTCCTGATCTAAGTTAGCGCCTCTGGGGGTTTCAACGGCCGTCAACGTCACAGTCGGTAAGCTGTCAACCGACGGCTCCTCCCACTTTTCACCTTCTACGACTACGGCATTAGCTACGCACACTCTCTCGTGGAAGAGTTTCAACAGATTAGCATGGAGTAACTTGGTTTTGCTCCCTACCCTTACGTGGAATTGGCGACGTTTGGATTTCCTGTTAAAATGCCGTTTCTGTCTAGTGCTGGCTTTCTTTAGTTTTTTTTCTGGCTAACTTTTCTGACGCTCTACCTGACTTCGGGATGGTCCCTTTCTTAGCACGGTTCTTAGCTTTAGTTAAAGTCTCATCCTCGTCTTGCCCCTTCCTCAACTCGTCTGGAGTCACATCCAACTTAAGCGATTCTGGGATGGCTAATGGTTTTTCTCTCCTGCCTTCTGCCCTCAACTGAGCTCGGGATTGTATCGCAGCAGCCACGGCGCATTCCTTCCCATCTACAGCTACGGGACTACGCTGCCCTTCCTTGAAGACTACCCAGTTGCCTAGTATGACGTCAGAGGTAGAATCTTCGATGACAATCAGTTCTACGGTCCCCTTCACAAACTGCGAGTCTACCTCAACGAAAGCCGTGGTGTACTTCCCTGCCTTGGATGAATCAGTCAACACCACTTCGTTTTCACGACATGTCATATCTTCAGGCCGCACCCATCTTGACGCTACGGCTCCCATCTCAACCCCCGCATCTCTCGTGACTCTAACAGGACTACCTCTAAGCTGCCCCGTACTCCAAAGGTTGTACGGCTGAATGCTACTGACGGTGTTAGTGAGCTCTCAGGCCTGAATCAGACTGGCGTCAGGGCTTACAGTCACCTAATTCAACGGGTT
>BTPG01000003.1:249399630-249577130 GCA_036245525.1 Semisulcospira habei | reverse complement strand
GTATCGTTACATTGTTGTGTAATGTTCTGTGCATCTACTGTGGGAAATCAGGGTATTTACCCGACCACATATAGTAGCGCACCTTCATGTTTGTGTATGTATGTTTCTCCTGCCCGCTTGCTAAGTTCCGGAGAAAGACATGGGTTATATAAGAGACCTGATCCATTCGTAGAGGATGGAAATGATCGTCTTATTCTATACCTGCGTATTTCTCTGTGGGCTGGCGATTGGGTGCCTGATAGGCGGGGGCAGGGGATCTAACTGTTGTCTGTCCAGCGCTGTGATTCCCCTTGGTTTGCATACAATTCTGCCAGCGCTAGCCTCACCTATCTGGTTTGTGAATGACTCACCAGAAACTCTTTTTTTTTGGTAAAGAGGTGTCTGTACATCGCACACCACTATGCGATGGCTTGATGTGACCAGCCGTATACCCTTATGACATTTCACAAATCAGTCACGTTTTGTGTTTGTTGTCTGAGGTGTATTTCGGGCATGTTTATTTAAGCCATTATTGGCTAAGGGCTGCCTTCATCAGCGTGCTGACCCTTTTGTTTCTGTTGCGTAACCCTTTGTTAGGTTTTTATGGTACGGTTTGTTTTTAGTTCATTCTGTCTTGTTCAAGTAGTTGGTGTATTCTCGCTACCGTCACTGCCGATTGAAAGGGCTAGTGGCGAGTAGAAGACATTAGTGTCGCCAGTAGGGGCTCAACCACTGCTAATTGTATGAGCTAGTGGAGCGTAGATGGCTTCTTGGTTCAGTGTAGTTCAGTTTTGTTTCCACCACTGCCAATTGGTAGGGCTAGTGGGGAGTAGAAGGGCTGCTCTGTCGTGGCGCTACCACTGCTAATAGTGAGAGCTAGTGGAGACTGAGTGCGGTTGTTGCGTTTTGGTTCTTTCTCTTCTCGCAGTGCTGGTGGACGCTGCTCGAACATGGTCTGCCGGTTCAGTTTTGAAAGCTGGTGCCGTCAACTGTATTAGCTGAATGCGGGTTCGTCACGTGACTCCTGTTTTCTCTTGTTCAGTTGATTCGTGGTTGGTTGTAACCTGGGATGCGTCTTCTCGCTCTGACCGCGCCGGCCGGTTTGGTCCAGAAGTGGTGTTATGTGCAGCAATCCCGCCGTATACTGTCTTATGTTGTGCCATCATAAGGACACGTAGGTCTGCCTTCCTTATGTGTAGGAAGGTAGTAAGGTTCACTCTGTTGTTGCTGTACTTTTCGCATTCGGTCAGCCTGTCAGGCAAAGTTTTGTCTCAATGGGCTCAAGGGGAACCGTCTGCTCCTGCCGAGATTGACACGATGTATATTTCCTTTTCCTTGCTTCCATTACTTTCTGGTCCGGTGGCCGCTGTGTCAGTGTAGACTGTAGATGGCACTACATTTCTGGTAACAAGGTGTCTGTACATCGCACACCACTATGTGATGTCTCGATGTGACCAGCCGTTTTATACCCTTATGACATTTACATTTTTGTTGTCTGAGGTGTATTTCGGGCATGTTTAGGCCTTTTTTTTTTTTTTTTTTTTTTTTTTTTGGTTTTTTTTTTTGTTTGTTTGTTGCTAGGGGCTGCCTTCATCAGCGGGCTGGCCTTTTCGTTTTTGTTGAGTAAACCTTTGTTTGGTTTTTATTGTAGTTTGTTTATGGTTCATTCTGTATTGCTCATGTAGTTGATGTATTCTCGCTAACGTCACGTGACGAACCCGCATTCAGCTAATACAGTTGACGGCACCAGCTTTCAAAACTGAACCGGCAGACCATGTTTGAGCAGCGTCCACCAGCACTGCGGGAAGAGAAAGAACCAAAACGCAACAACCGCACTCAGTCTCCACTAGCTCTCACTATTAGCAGTGGTAGCGCCACGACAGAGCAGCCCTTCTACTCCCCACTAGCCCTACCAATTGACAGTGGTGGAAACAAAACTGAACTACACTGAACCAAGAAGCCATCTACGCTCCACTAGCTCATACAATTAGCAGTGGTTGAGCCCCTGCTGGCGACACTAAATGTCTTCTACTCGCCATTAGCCCTTTCAATCGGCAGTGACGGTAGCGAGAATACACCAACTACTTGAACAAGACAGAATGAACCAAAAACAAACCGTACCATAAAAACCTAACAAAGGGTTACGCAACAAAAACAAAAGGGTCAGCACGCTGATGAAGGCAGCCCTTAGCCAATAATGGCTTAAACATGCCCGAAATACACCACAGACAACAAACACAAAACGTGACTGATTTGTGAAATGTCATAAGGGTATACGGCTGGTCACATCAAGCCATCACATAGTGGTGTGCGATGTACAGACACCTCTTTACCAAAAACACACCGCCACTTCTGGACCGTGCCGGCCGGCGCGCTCAGTGCGAGAAGACGCATCCCAGTTTACAGCCAGCCACGAATGGAATTAGAGAAAGGAGGAGTCACGTGACAAACCCGCATCGAGCAAAACGCAAGAACGCCGCACTCTCCACTTGGCTTGACTTCGCGAACGAAGATTCTATAGGGCTTGCCCACGTCGTCTGCAGGCAATTTCGTGGCTGCGGAGGCCAATCCGGGACAGGCAGGTTCGACCGCAGTGGCTGCAGGGGAAGGTCTGGTCAGGGTTCTGAGTTACGGCAACTCGGTTTTTTCTCCTGAGCCGTTTGTCCTTAAGGTTAGCTCTGCGAGAGTCCTCAAAGGAGACGGCTGCCTTGTAGATGGTGGAGCGCCAGGTGTCACGGTCCGCAGCAAGCGAAGACCACTGGCGGTGGTCGATTTGGCAAGCACTAAGTGACTTCTTGAGACCGTCTTTGTATCTCTTCTTTGGTGCCCCTCTGTCACGGTGTCCAGTAGCAAGCTCGCCGAACAGAGTGATCTTGGGTAGGCGATGATCCTCCATCCTGGAGACGTGCCCCGCCCAGCGAAGCTGTGTCCGCAGCAACAAAGCCTCGATGCTCATAGTTTCTGCCTGTTCAAGGACCTCGACGTTGGTGACATAGTCACTCCAGTGAATGCCCAGGATGGTACGCAGGCAGCGCTGGTGAAAGCGTTCGAGGAGTCGTAGTTGGTTGCGGTAGAGGGCCCAGGACTCGGAACCGTACAGCAGGGTGGTGAGGACGACAGCTCTGTACACACTGATCTTGGTGCCCGTTTTCAGCTGTTGATTGTGCCACACCCGCTTGAAAAGTCGCCCAAAAGCGCTGTTCGCTTTTGCCAGCCTGCTGTCAAGCTCCTTGTCCAGCTTGGCATCTGACGTGATGATGCAGCCAAGGTAGGTAAACTGGTGTACTGACTTCAGTTCAGACTCGCCGATGGTGATGTGGGGAGGGCGATGCTCTACCTTGGGTGCCGGCTGATGTAGTACCTCTGTCTTTTTCAGACTGACCTCGAGTCCAAAGAGCTGGGCAGCATCTGCAAAGCAGGATGTGATGCGCTGCAAGGCTCTCTCTGTGTGTGCAACAAGGGCAGCGTCATCAGCAAAGAGCAGCTCACGAATCAGTTGGTCTAGGGTTTTCGTGTGGGCCTGCAGTCGTCTGAGGTTGAACAGGCTGCCATCGAGACGATACCTGATGTACACTGCATCGTCATCGTCGAGGTCTACTGTGGCCTGCTTCAACATCATGCTAAAGAAGATGGTGAAGAGGGTTGGTGCCAGCACGCAGCCCTGTTTCACGCCGTTGATAATGGGGAATGGTTCTGAGAGGTTACTGTTGAGTCTAACCTGGCCTTGCTGGTCCTCGTGGAGCTGGACGATCATGCTTAGAAACTTTGGGGGACAGCCAAGTCGCTCCAGGATCTGCCACATGCCTTGCCTGCTCACAGTGTCGAATGCTTTTGTTAGGTCGACAAACGTTACGTACAGCCCTTTGTTCTGCTCGCGGCACTTCTCCTGAAGCTGTCTCAGCACAAAGACCATGTCGGTGGTACTCCTGTTGGCTCTGAAGCCACACTGGCCCTCTGGGAGGTGGTCTTCAGCGATGGCAGGTACCAGCCGATTCAGGAGCAGCCTTGCGAGAATTTTCCCGGCAATGGACAGCAGGGTAATTCCACGATAATTAGAGCATTCAGATTTCTCTCCTTTGTTCTTGTATAGGGTGATGATGACTGCATCACGGAGATCCTTTGGTAGTGTTCCTTTCTCCCAGCAGCAGAGAAAGAGGTCATGGAGCTTGTTGTGCAGTGCTGGGCCTCCATGTTTCCAGATCTCTGGCGGGATTCCGTCAATGCCTGCTGCTTTGCCACTCTTGAGCTGGTGGATGGCTGTGTGGGTCTCTTCGGCGGTGGGCGGTTCGTCCAATTCAACCTTTAGTGGGAGCTGAGGGATTTGGAGGATGACTGTTTCTTGAATAGTGCGCTCAGCGCCGAAGAGGTCCTGAAAGTATTCTGACCAGCGGTTCAAGATGGAGGTATTATCTGTGAGGAGTGCCTGTCCATCGGCGCTTCGCAGGGGACTTTGTACCAGGTGCCTAGGGCCATACACTGCTTTCAGTGCTTCATAGAAGCCCCTGTAGTCACCGTTGTCAGCGCAAAGCTGGGTCCTCTGTGCCAGTCTCGACCACCACTCGTTCTGGAGCTCTCTAAGCTTGAGCTGGAGACTGCTGCAGATGAGGCGAAAGGCAGATTTCTTCACAGGGCAGGAAGGCTGGGCTAGGTGGGCCTGGTGGGCGGCTCTTTTGTTTGCTAGAAGTTCCTGGATCTCCACGTCGTTTTCGTCAAACCAGTCTTTGTTCCTCTTTCTAACAAAGCCCAAGACTTCCACAGAAGATTTTACAATAGCAGTTTTCAGTTGCTCCCAGAGTGTTTCAGGGGAGGAGTCTGCTGGATCAACTGTGTCTTTGAGCATGCGCTGTAAATCTGTCTGAAGGGCAGCTTTCTTGTCATCACGCTGAAGGCTGGTGACATCAAGCTTTTTCTTGAGGGGGCCTCTTTTCTTGGGTTTCAGCTTGAGGTGGAGCCTGAGTTTGCAGCGGACAAGGCGGTGGTCAGTGTGGCACTCTGCACTGGGCATCACTCTGGTGAGGAGGACATCACTGCGGTCCCTCTGACGCACAAGGACATAGTCGATAAGGTGCCAGTGCTTGGAGCGAGGATGCATCCAGGTGGTCTTTCGACTGTCCTTTTGCTGGAAAGTAGTGTTGGTGATGACAAGTTGCTGTTCTGCACAGAACTCCAACAGCACTAGCTCTCACAATAATAGCAGTGGGAGCGCCTCGACAGAGCAGCTCTTCTACTCCCCACTAGCCCTACCAATTGACGTGTAGCCCGCTCAGAGATAACTCCGCCCACTGACCCAGAGTTCGACCTTGACCCGCAGCTCCGACAAACACGCCACAGCAGAAAGCGAAAACGGCTGCATCCATGTGTGTAAGTGCGCGCTTGTCAGACATTCCCGACGATATTTCGGAGCAATACTTGCCATACCATATCACCCTTAGGCAGAGACAACGTGCAGATTTGTTTAGCTGTGAGCAGTACATTCAAAGCGTCCGAATTTTGTGTGCTTCATCTGGCTTTGACGTGCACGGAACAATTTTCCGCAGTCAACTAAGCGGCCAAGTGACGGAAAGCCACACTCTGTGCACCTGTCCATTGACCCAACGAGGTTACGGATGCTTTCTGCACATGCAAAGCAGGGTATGTATCAATTTTACATTATGCATTAAAGCTGAGAAACAGTCAAAAAACTCCGCCCCGCACGTGTTTTAAAAAAACTTTGCAGGACCCAGCGAGGGCCCTGTCTTCGTGAACGTTCGGCTAACTTCGGCAAACCGGTTTGCAACTCAGTTGACTGAGTTTTCAACTGCGTTTGTCGTGCTGGCAAAACTCCCGTGAAAAAGACAGGCCACTTCCTGTATCGCAGCGAGTGGGCACCGCGATCACTGATCTAAACCAGCGATATTTTTACTGATATCAACAGTAGCAGACGACACTCGACCACCTTGTGTCTTGCCTGGACGCACACTGGATATGGACCAGGCCGAGCTATCCGTAAGTTACACAGCACAGCCTGAAGCTTTATTTGATATCGGAAGGGTGAGAAAGGAGGGGTTATTTGTCGTTTTGTGTTTGTTGTTATATCTTTTCATCTGGAGTGGCATACAGCACATTTTTTACTCCATACGAAGGGCAGCTACTAAAAATCAGCTTGACCCATGGCGACCTTGTATCTTTTGGCATCTATGTAAACAGTCGATTCTCTCTCTCTCTCTCTCTCTCTCTCTCTCTCTCTCTCTCTCTCTCTCTCTCTCTCTCTCTCTCTCTCTCTCTCTCTCTCTCTCTCTCTCTCTCTCATCACAATGCTTCTTTATTTATTTATATTAGCCTATATTGGACTGGAGGTACGTGTTATAAAAATTCGTTCACAACTACAAAGTGTCAAGAGTCATACTTACAGCATGTACAGCCGTACATTTTGCCATCATAGTCCCCAGCGCGTAAAATCCGTGGCTGTCGGTCAGTTTCAAAGTGTCACAGAATCGTCTGCTGTTGTCCGATCTTGTAATCGCGATGATTTCCGTGCAACAGGAAGTGGTCTGTCGTTTTCCAAGAGTTTTGCAAGCTCGGGATACGCAGTTGCCAACGGCCGTCAACTGAGTTACGAACCGATTTGACCCACTTAGGGGCAGGGCCCAAGCTGGGTCCTGTAGTCTTTTTAAAACACGCGCTGGGCAGGTTTTTCTCATTGCACCTCAGCTTTAAAAGTATAGACTGTGCTTGTCATAGTTTTAGCCGTTGACAGTTTGTTATACTGTGAGATGCCGTGTGTTCCATTGACGAAGGAGAGTTTGTGTTATCGTTTGTGCAAGAATTTTGATACAGCCTGCGAATGTACTAAAACTGAGCACAATGCTGCATATGGCATGGTTTGCTTACAAACTTCCTAAGCTTGTGTGTTGCCGTGCTTTAAGTTTTAGCTGTGTTTTTTTTTTCAGACTCGCTCATGTGCTTGCCATCCGACAGCAATGGGACAGACCCCATGAAAAAATTCCACTCCTGAGCCAGTGTAACGCACGCAGACTCGCCCACAGTCGTACGCACAGACTCTCACGCAACAGACGCAAACACCGCCACTGACTCAGACGGGCGCATTCATGCGGTAAAACACAACACACGGGCTCCCTTTCTAAAGTAACCTTTATACACTATAAATGAAAAAAAGAATAACTTAAATGACTATCAACTATATACAATGTTCTACTATCACACCGCACACGTATCACAGTATCTTTGCCAGGCTAGGTCTTAGTCTCACATTGCCCCCAACCTGTTTGATGTTATCTGGTTACGTTGGTCCTTCTCACGTCTAGGCATGAAAGTCCTTCCTCGTACGCGTATTGCCGTCCTGTCTCTTTGGGCACGGACGTCCTGCTTCTCGTACGGTACCACTCAGTTCTCGCTTGACTTGGGTAACTTGGTTCCCAGTCAGACTCACTCTCAGAAGAGCTGGAGAGATGACCTCTCGTAGGTCCCACCTGCGACTCGACGTCTCGGCGTCTGTCTTCCACTCTCTTACAAGAACTCTGAACAAACAATAAAAGTCCCAACGTAACACTTGCTAAACACACAACATATTGGATCAATGAGAAATGTCACGTAACCTGGCTGATACAAATAACTCACACGTTCATTCACACACACACACGTGCTTCATAAACTATTTTCGTATCACCCCCATATCTATGTCACTATCTTGAAACAGACTATAGCCTAACTGACACTCTTGCTATACATTACTCTATACCTTGGTAAAGACTATGCTTAACCAACCACGTACTATCTTCAAAGCGGTTTAGACATACACACTTCATATTCCTTTAGTCATCTATCTCGGTAAACAACTGTATACAAAACACCGGTTACTTCACCGAATTCTAAACATACATAACTAAACCAAACCGAAACACCACTATACAACCACAATAATCTTACCACGCATACTGTCTTTAACTAAACAACTATCAATACTACATGTAGAAACATACCTGAAATCTAGGCTTCAGAGTCTTGGAATGCGGGCTAGCTAACTCGAACACAACCGTTCCTTACGATAAGACAGCCCGCAATAACCAACTAGACCTCTGACAGTCACAGCTTCCGCCTAGAACTCACTAAACAGAACTCACTACAAAGACCCTTGCTAACCATGTCTTACAGATCCCCACGTGCGTCTAATGCCACGGACTTTCGGCAAACAAACCGTTAACAAAAACCGTACCGTACTAATCCTACTCGTTAACAAAACCCGTACCGTACTAATCCTACTGTGCGAGCACTATGCACGAGCATAGAGCTTCATCACAATTCCCCCTTCCTCGGGAAAAAAAGAAACGACCGAGTTTCTTTTTAAGACTACTCGACGTAATGTTATCCGAAAACAGGAAAGGACTAACTGACTATCTAGAATACAAGAAAGAAAATTACAGCCTTACGCCTCAACGCACACCTTCAGATCGCACAGCGAACTTGAAAACCAAATTAACGCGCCAAAACCTCCAGAAACGAAAACGATCCAACGGCTGCCCACACAAAAAAAAAAAAACCACTATCGCGAGACTTCGATCTCCGATCTACCTACATATTAATTATTGGGTGCTGAGCCGCATTTCTGTCCGCAACAGAAGTATGCCGTCTCCAGCCAACCCGACTATTGGGCCACACCCGCTGACCGATTCCCTGTTCCTGGACGGAAATACCACGTTCCCTCCGTCCACGAGCACGCTTGCTCTGAGCTCTCGTCGCGACTGCACCGCTAGGAACATGAGCTCGCTTAATCGTCTCGACTCTACTGATGACTGGCTGCACACCCTTCATGTTACCCAGAACTAAATCTACTACTGGCTCGTCGATGACACACGAAACCAGACTACCTGAAAAAAACTCTGTCAATCTCTATCTTTGCTAACGGAAAAACTTCTATCTTTCCTCCGAACGAAACTACTCTCTGTGACTCGCCTGTGAACTGATCTTCCCTAACTAAGCTACGTCTGACCCCCGCGGTCGTTGTACCGGAGTCACGGAGAACAGAAACAAGACATCCATTAACAACACCGTCTACCAGTGGTAGGCAACCACCCCCGTTATCTGAACACCCTGCGCCCAGCTGTGGTTCCTCCCCGACTGGGACCGCAAAACTGGCTACGTGAGTGGGCTGCACCGCCCCCTCCACCATACCAGGATTATTAGGACCTTGATGTGCCAGATGGCCGTGCTCCTGATAACTAGAATACTGCGGGCCTGCACTGTAGTACGGACAGCTCCGACTGAAGTGCCCGTACCCACGACAAGAAAAACACTGCGTGTCCGAACTCGCAACACGACCACGACCATACCCACGCAAAGAAGTCCCTCCACGTGCGTACGAATCGGTACCGCCATTGCTGTTACCTCGACCACCGCGTCGAAAACGCAAAGTACCTCTACCGTTACCCAGCTGGGCTCCACGTAAAGTATTGATGCCCCGGTAACCCTCAGTCGTGTTAGCAGCGACCAACCCGACTGGCAGTGTCTCGGTCCGACGCGCGAGGTTTTTCGTAGGATGCGTCATCCGAAAAGCCTCCGCGTGCTGCACTAACTCGTCCGTAGTCTTGAGGTTACGCTCTCTCAAGAATACCGCTAGATCTTTGGAAACGCTTCCAAAGAACTGTTCAGCCAATATGAGATCGAACAATGCTTCGTACGTGTGGTCGATCTTTGACAGTTCGACCCAACGTACGAGCAAATGGGACAACCGTTTGCCAAACGACATAAACGATTCCCCTGTCTCTGGCCGACAAGCTCTCAAGCGTTCCCCAAAACCTTCCGCATTACACTGGAACTTCTGCAAGAGACACTCCTTCAAAGTCTCGTAATCTATGGTCCCCGAAACGGTCAAACTATGGTAAAGGCTCAAGGCCTGTCCCTCAAGCACAGATGAAAGCAAAACGGGCCAGTTGGCAGAAGGCCAACTCAACGCCTGCGCATGAGACTCAAAACGACACAAAAAAGCGTCAATAGAGTCCACGGACTCTTTAAACATCGGCAGTTTAGGAAAATTGCGTATGTCTCGGCCTACTGAATCACTATCTGCTCTAGATCCCGCATCTCGAGCTAACTGTATTTGTACCTCCCTATCTTTCTCTTTTTCTTCTCTGATATTCTAGTTCCTTCTCTCTTAAGGCATGTTCCCTCTCGTCCTTCTCTCTCTGAAACGCTAGAGACTTCTCGTCCTTCTCTCTCTGAAACGCTCTCTCTTCTCTTTCTCTCTCTCTCTCTGAATTTCTAATTCTTTCTCCCTAAAGACCCTTTCTTTCTCATCTCGCTCTCTCTGAGCTTCTAACTCTTTATCCTTTAAGACTCTTTCTTTCTCTTCTCTCTGTCCCTGAACTTCTCTTTCTTCTCTCTGAGCTTCTAACTCTTTCTCCTTTAAGACGCTTTCTTTCTCTTCTCTGTCTCTGAACTTCTCTTTCTTCTCTCTGAGCTTCTAACTCCTTCTCCTTAAAGACTCTTTCTTTCTCTTCTCGCTCTCTCTGAATTTCTAGCTCTTTCTCCTTTAAGACTTTCTCTTCTCGCTCTCTGAATTTCTAGCTCTTTCTCCTCCCTCTGTATCTGCATTTCCAACTCTTTTTCCTCTCTAAGTCTACGAATCTCTAACTCTTTCTCGTCTTTCACCCTCTGAACCTCTAACACTTTCTCTTTTAGTACTCTCTCCCTCGCCCTATCTTCTCTATCCCTACACTTCTCCACATAGTCAAAAAGCTTCTCATCCCTCAGTCCTAACCTTTCCCCCTGTTTAATGTACACCTCTACCGGGTCTGACTCCATATTTGCTATAACTTCCCAAACTCGAGCACGTAAAAATACAAATATCACAACCAAATTAACGGCAAAACTAAAAATAAAAACTTATAACAATATCAACTACCTACCCAGAAAATAGTAACCTACCTTGACGTCCAGATGGAACGAAAAAAATAAGAACGATAGAAAGAAGAGCAAGGAAAAAGAATACTACCTATACAACAGGAAGAAACAAGAACTAGCTCCTCGTAAGATCCAGAAAACTACAGAAATAACGGATCTTACCCCCTAGAATCGGAGAGGGGAATCTAACACAACATGCACATATCAACAAATCCTACTCTAAAATCGCTATCGCCCACAGATAGTTTAACCTACCGCTAAAACAGGGTCACCACTGTAACGCACGCAGACTCGCCCACAGTCGTACGCACAGACTCTCACGCAACAGACGCAAACACCGCCACTGACTCAGACGGGCGCATTCATGCGGTAAAACACAACACACGGGCTCCCTTTCTAAAGTAACCTTTATACACTATAAATGAAAAAAGAATAACTTAAATGACTATCAACTATATACAATGTTCTACTATCACACCGCACACGTATCACAGTATCTTTGCCAGGCTAGGTCTTAGTCTCACATTGCCTCCAACCTGTTTGATGTTGTCTGGTTACGTTGGTCCTTCTCACGTCTAGGCGTGAAAGTCCTTCCTCGTACGCGTATTGCCGTCCTGTCTCTTTGGGCACGGACGTCCTGCTTCTCGTACGGTACCACTCAGTTCTCGCTTGGACTTGGGTAACTTGGTTCCCATTCAGACTCACTCTCAGAAGAGCTGGAGGGATGACCTCTCGTAGGTCCCACCTGCGACTCGACGTCTCGGCGTCTGTCTTCCACTCTCTTACAAGAACTCTGAACAAACAATAAAAGTCCCAACGAAACACTTGCTAAACATACAACATATTGGATCAATGAGAAATGTCACGTAATCTGGCTGATACAAATAACTCACACGTTCATTCACACACACACACACGTGCTTCATAAACTATTTTCGTATCACCCCCATATCTCTGTCACTATCTTGAAACAGACTATAGCCTAACTGACACTCTTGCTATACATTACTCTATACCTTGGTAAAGACTATGCTTAACCAACCACGTACTATCTTCATAGCGGTTTAGAAATACACACTTCATATTCCTTTAGTCATCTATCTCGGTAAACAACTGTATACAAAACACCGGTTACTTCACCGAATTCTAAACATATATAACTAAACCAAACCGAAACACCACTATACAACCACAATAATCTTACCACGCATACTGTCTTTAACTAAACAACTATCAATACTACATGTAGAAACATACCTGAAATCTAGGCTTCAGAGTCTTGGAATGCGGGCTAGCTAACTCGAACACAACCGTTCCATACGATAAGACAGCCCGCAATAACCAACTAGACCTCTGACAGTCACAGCTTCCGCCTAGAACTCACTAAACAGAACTCACTACAAAGACCCGTGCTAACCATGTCTTACAGATCCCCACGTGCGTCTAATGCCACGGACTTTCGGCAAACAAACCGTTAACAAAAACCGTACCGTACTAAAGAGATAGGAGATAGGAGATTTCTAACCCACCCCCCATCCATTTTGTAGTTTTATTATAATCAACTAGCTATTTAGACAAACCATCTTTAATAATATTATTAATATTTTTAAAGTTCAATTATTAGGATATAAAAGATTTTATTATAATCAACTAGCTATTCAGACAAACCAACTCCAATAATATAAACAATATCTTTATTATCTAACTATTATAATTCCATTTCAGAAATCATTTAATTGATAGGATATAAGAGATTTTTAAACCATCCATTTTGTAGTTTTATTATAATCAACTAGCTATTTAGACAAACCAACTCCAATAATACCTTTATTATCTAACTATATTACAATCACACCTCCCCATATTTTAGAAAATCATTAAGACAGATTACAACCTAAATAATTAATGTTTTTTATTATAAAATGAATCAAGACGAATTGCTACTTCTAAGTGATATTTGTGCTGTAGAAAACAAAGACTTAGACTTTAAAAAACAACGCCTTCTCTCTGTTGTTGTTTCTGGAAAATCAAAAGCTTTTCTTGGTAAACAATACATGACAGAAGACATAGAATCCATCACCGCTGACGAGCTAATCAAACTTCATGCTAAATATGAAAATCACATTGCTTCACTAATGACCCGTGATTTGAGTCGATCTCTTATATGCCTATACACAAAAGCTGTGAGTCACTTTCTACCCGTTGATAGTGACAACCTTTCACATGATCTAGAAAGCAACCCCATAGTTTCAAGTTCAATCGGAAAATTAGCATGCCTTATGTTTTACAAGTTTGGAAATTATCTTGCACCTGCTGTAACCTTACTTGTTACTAGTAGTCATATTGATTTTTCTAAAATAAATTTTAAATTAGAAGAAAATGGACGAGACGACTCCACAACAGAGCCATGTCTTGACACAGGTTCAAACAGTGACTAAGACTAAAAGCCCAGGTAGAATAGAGGCTGGAAAAAGATTAGCTGAATATAACAGACAAAAGAAATTACAGCTTCAAGCATTAACAGAAAAGACTGACACAACATCACCACTTCCACCAGAACAAACACAACCACCCAAAAGTGAAAAAAAACCAACTACAAAATATATAGTTGCTGGATTTGTTGTCGGATTTGGTTACGTAGGTTACCAATTATATAAAAAATACAAACCAAACACTCGAACAGTGTCCAAAAAATCAAACACTCCAAAAACAAAAGAAGAAGTCTCCACATTACCAGCAGTTCCAAAACCTTTGGACCCATTTTACATGCAGTAAATAAATTTATTATTTTAATTTTTATGGTATAAGAAAATGAGCGACACAAAGAACTTAATGAACCTTGTCTATCACTCCACTGTAATAAGTGGACTATCAGTAGCGTATTCTATGCTGGGAAAAAGTCTTCTCAAAATGAAATCAGCAGACCTTAGTAAATTAGACTTCGAAGACAGTGCTAAGCTAGTAGTTGTTATAACAGCATCGATTGCAACAAAAGATTTTCTAGTCAAGCAAGGAATTATTCCAAAAAATATTTCTATGTAAATAAAAATATGGCAACAATAGCTGTCATGATTGGTGGTGCAGTTATTAACGCATTAGCTTTTAGTGGATCAAACTATTTCTTTTCAAAAGTGAGTAAAGAAGAATCAGCAGAAGAAATGAAGCGCCACAATGAGGCATCTGAAAAACTAGCTCAAGCTCAACAAGATTATGAGAAGCAAAGAATTGAGAAACTTGATTTTATTAATGAAAAACTAAAACTTGAGGGTCACGCACAGCATACATTTTCAAACGTCGATGACGCTATCAAAGAATACTATCTTGTAACTGGTGAAGACATGTCTATTCCACAACCAAAACTTAGTGACTACTACCAGCCAAGCCCAGAACAAAGAAATGGAGAAATAATATTTGTTTTAGTAGGAATGACATTAGTTTATTTTACAGGAGTTTATATTGCTAGAAAAAATGGCAGACGCTAAACTATCAAAAATATATTACTCCCCAATTGGCTACTGGAAAGGTAATACTGCAGTAGAAAAATTACATGCTGCTGTGGGTGGAGATGTCAACGAAATAAAACAGTGGCTCAAAAAACAGGCAATTTGGCAAATATATCTTCCTGCTCCAAGAAAAATAACAAGACCTCATTTTGTAAACACTATCCCTAATGACACCCATCAAATGGATCTCCTGTTCCTACCACACGATACAATAAGAAAGAAACGATACAAGTATGCATTAACTGTTGTTGACATAGCTTCAAGGTATAAGGACGCTGAACCAATAACTGACAAGAATGCTGTAACATTGGCCACTGCATTATCAAAGATATATAGTCGAGGTCCTTTAACCTTTTGACGACGGAACACACATATGTGTGCCCCAAGCAAAGCTCCGTTGCCGACGGGACGCACACATATGTGCGCTGGCCTAGTTTCCCCATTGCCAATACCGGCAGTATGGTCTAAGGGAAGTAATCTACTATAATATGTCAAGCACTCATTTCTTTACTTGTAGAGTGACTTTTCTTGTTTGTATGGGCTGAAACCAATGAATCAGAAGCTCTAATACAAAACGACCCCATGTGCAAAAAAAAAATGGCGGATTTTGGTGTAAAAACTTTTATTTGTGAAGAAACTTTTCTGTTGTGCCTTTCTTTCTGGACTATTTACTGGTGACACACTAGAATATGTCTCTGGAATGCTAGGTGAGTGTAATTTTCACACTCTGGCTAACTAATACACTAACAGCATGTTCAGTTTCAGTGGAACCCAGTGTGAAACTGTTTTTGATTTTTGGCTTCTTACCCCATCTCTTTTATACACCTGTAAAATCTTAACATTACAAAATATTTTCTTCAGCATAGTGTCTACGAGTTCACATTGAATTGCTTTTTCCACTGATACCAAATATGTTGGGGTATAATAAGATTTTTACAACAGACAAGGCCAATGAAATTTGTCAAAATTACTACGGTAGCAGGGAAAAATCAAGTTGGCAGACTACGGTGGCAAAAGGTTAAAATACCCTAGGCTTGTGCAGGTTGATGATGGAAGTGAATTTAAAGGTGCTGTTAATCAGTTATTTGCAAAGCATGGAGTGCTAGTGCGGCGAGGCATACCAGGCTTGCATAGATCACAGGCAATTGCTCAAACTCCTTCACTGGCTCCCCATCCCCCAACGCATCCAATACAAAGTTCTGTCTCTCTGCTACAAATCCCTGAACAACTGCGCTCCTGCCTATCTCTCCAACTTACTTCACCCCTACACACATTCCCGCTCCCTCCGCTCTGCCTCCGACCCTCTCCGCCTCCACATCCCTCGCACCAAGCTTAACACTTTCGGTCCCCGCTCCTTCTCCGTCTACGGTCCATCCATCTGGAACACTCTCCCACTCTCTCTCCGTCAGAAACACTCTCTCTCCTCCTTCCAGTCCGCCCTCAAAACTCACCTCTTTCAACAGTTTTAGCACTATATCACCGCACTCCCTACCCCAAGCTGACCGTCGTAATGTATTTCACTGTTTGTGGTACGTGAGTCATTGTCTAAAGCGTGCGCATGCGTGCGCGAGTTGTGAGTGTGCGCTTAGAGTTATAATTATTATAAGATAAGCGCATTATAAATACCGTAATTATTATTAATTATTATTATTAATTGTAGAAAATTTCAATAAACAATTATCAGAGAGACTTTTCAGCTATCAGTATTCTAAGGAACTCATGCATGACACACGTAACACTGAGTGGGTTAAAAGATTACCGTCTGTGATAAAAGCAATGAATAATGATGGTCACCCTAAACCTGTTGATTCTATTAAATTGAAAACAATACCGTCAGAAATAAAAGCAATAACACCTCCAGACACTAGCTTGTTTACAAAACAGGTGAGATATTTGTATGAACCCGGTGAAGCTGAGAATGACATCAAGCGCAGGGCAACTGATCCAATTTGGTCTACATCTGTTCATAATATAAAAAAAATAGTTTCTTTAGCTAATGCAACAATATATTACTTATATGAGCCTGCACCAAAGAGGGCATTTCTTAGAGAAGAATTACAGATTATTCCCACAGACACTGTTACTCATTTTTAACAATTTCAATTCATCAATTAGTTCATCAACCAGTTCATCAGCTATTTTTTCAGATAACTTGAGCCTGTAATGCCCAGGTGCATAAGCCTTTTCCTTAGTGTGAAACACTCTTTTTCTATCACCTACTGCTAGAGACTTTTTATATGTTTGAATCATTTCAATATTATGATTGTTTGATCTCAGTGTCTTGTTTGGATAATCAGGCATTAATGCACCATCTAACACTTGCTTATAATGTTCATGACGAATGTCTTTATTTTTTATTGCTGTTTTTTTAATTCCTTTGGCTTTCGACTGACTTCCCTTTTGGTGAAGTATAGAATACATTTTGGATCTCAGACCAACGTACTCAACTATTGGTACACCATTTAGTTCATCCTTAAACTTACCAGGTACTTTCTTGTTTTGTGTGCTGTACAGTGGATGATCTTTAGGATAGTCAGACGTGTCATACATGTGTAACTCTGTTTTCATGTCTTCATAAAAGTCTTCAGTAGGTACGTCTATGATCATAGAGTCAGTGTCAGTGTATAGCAGACGACACTCAGGATACTTTGGTTTAAAGTAATCATAGTAGAATTCAAGCATCAACAGTTTTGATAACTCAAGTATTGCCATACCAATGAATACTGGCTTGTCCAGTTTAACAATCTTTTTTTTGAGTGACACTGCATACAATGATGGATGAAATTCTTTGTACCCCGTGTACTGCGGCTTGCCTGTAAGTTTAATTGCACCCGATTCAGTTGTAACCAGTCTAACATCTTTGCGGTGATGAGGATTTTCCATAGTCTTACCAAAACAGGCATTATTCATAAGCTTAAAGAAGTCTTTGTCAAATGCAGTGTTAAAGCACTTTGGTCAAATTGAATACCTCTGTGAACTTTCTTTAGTACTAACCCATGTCTGATGTAAAACTGTAACAATCGATAGTGACAAACGTAATTAAATTTGTCATTCAAATTCGGTACAAGTTTAGTGTCTTCTTTTTTCCCCGTCAAACTCATTTTTTCAACTGCTAATGGATAATCATTATGGTAATCATGTAGGTGGTGTGGATACTCCAGGTCTACTTCAAAGATCCAACCCTTTTCATCATTTTGACCTCGAGCCATAATATATTTTGTTAATTTTTTTATGCCATACTGTGACAAATCATACAAACAAAAGTTTTTTAATGGCAACATTTCACACATTGCAAATCCATACAAATTATTAGCATCCAAGTATGTAATAAATGACCTTAGCTTTGAGGGGTCAAAGTCATCAAGATATTTGTTGTTGGCCTTGCCATAATTGTTTGCTGCTAGACTAATGCCTCCCCTCAATCCACGTTCTACCATTTCACCCATTATAGGATCATATAACAAGTCTATAGTTATCTTACTAGATTTTAAAAATGCACCCCATGTCATGCCAGGACTAGTTAAGTAACAGGCAGGGTCAAGATTGTAATATAACAAACCCTTTTCACGATAACTTTCAAATACGTCTGCTAGCAAACAGACATCAGCCTTTAAGTATTGGTCATGGTAGTCACCAATAGTCTGACATCCTAACTTATCCCATGCATTAAGTGCGTGTTGGTATTCAGAGTCAGAAATACCTTTACCAATTAGTGTAGAATAAAAATTTTCTTTTGGTGGAAGACTCCTTTCTTCAAAAACTACCCAGTCACTAATGTACTCATATGGATAAACACCTTTTTTAATTAAGTCTGGCTCAAAATATTTACTTGTTATTGGAAACTCAGTAAGTCCTTCTGCGAGACTGGCAAGCCCTAAAGATAAATGTTGCATAGAGTCATAAAATGCTAATTTATCTAAACTAAAGGTCAAGTATTTTTCAGTTGTCTGTGCAATACAATTAATGTTTTTGTAAGACTCATCCACGGCCTGCATGATAATATGTGAATCATATCCTTTGAGATTGTGGAAAAAGATAGGCAGTTTGTATGTCTTAGGATCTGTTTTTAAAAACAAGTTACAATTGTTATGTGCAGCTCCTCTGTAACGCCCAGTTATGTGATCATGGTCACGAACTTTATCACATCCCAGAGGTTGTTCACAAATCCAACACGTCTCATCTGTATCAAAATTATGTTTATCTTCTTCTGTCATAACCAAAGGCTTTTGACAATTTTTCAAATACTCAAATACCTTTTTATACAGTTGTCTCATTTCTGTCAAAAACATAGCTGATGCATTTTTCCCCTGTAAATAACAGGTTCTGAATGCTGACCGTCTGACATAACAAAAATATACCCAAAAGAACACACTACTTGATCACTCAACTTTATTGTCTTTGGTAATGAATCTGGAACAGGGCCATCATACGGAACAACCAGTGATTCGAAATCAGCATACACTACAAACGGTAGCTTTTGCTGATTTTTATAGTTCCAAAAATGTACTTTAGTACCAGGCTCCGGGTACTTAAGTACTGTTTGTACGTCATCAGCAGACCTACAATTTAAAACATGTTTATTTGCTACTGCAATAGAAGAAAACCTTTGTAAACATTTTTTACAAACTTCCTGTTTGCCATTATGTTTTGATATATGATTATGAATTAGTCGTGACATACTCCTAATAGTTGTGTAGTGAAAGTTATCACCTGAGCTTATTAGTAACATATCAACATGTTTATCTTCTGACTGACCATAGGTTGGGGCAATTGGTGATACTCTAATTGGTTGTAACTTGTTCTCAGACTCATTATCCCACACAAACACATTTACAGATATGCCAGGATTTAGTTTTTCAAACAAGTCTATGTCCTCTATTTTAACAGGGAACTCAATGCCACTGAAGTTGAGTTCATTTACAAATTTGGTGTAGTTAGATACACGATCAGGTTTTGATTTTACAAAATGAAGTTTAGCAAGCACACACCACATAAAACATAAATTATCATTGTTTTGAATATTTACTACAGCCTTTTTGTTTGCAACCTCTGTTGGTAGTGGTATCCATGATTTACCTAAAATAGGATGATATCTTGACTGCTTTAGTTGAAGTTCAAGTACATAACCTTCATGCCAACCAGATCCACTTATTTTTGCCCTATCAATTGCTTCAAGAAAGTCAGGCAACAGTTTTTCTTTAAACACTTTTTCAAATCCTCTTCTCGAATTAACTGTGTGTTGTCTCGTTGAAATATATGAAACAATAACTTGTCCAGATTCCCTTCTAAATTCTATTTTTGCAACAATCTGAATCTTTACACTACCAGAAAGAAGATTTTCTTGTATTACGGTAAAAGATCTTTGTATCGATTCATATACATTAAAATAATTAGATATAGGTAAGTCAATTGTGTAAAACACGTTTCTTAATCTTTGAGAATTGTCCGTCATTTTTATTTGTCCGACAAAAAAATAAATAGAAAATTACATAATGAAAATGGTACTTTATTGACTGTAACTCCTATAATAAACAAATTTATTTACACACTGACTTAAAGACATGTGTTTACCATTATTGATTTTGTATGTGTAATACCATTTTATTAAATTCAACAGCGTGAAAATACAAATTTATTTTATATAGCTCTTTTGCTAAATTACTACACACTTCACCAAACCAATTACTGTAATAATCATTAACAGTAAATGATTTTGTATTAATATCAACAGTTATTTTTTTAATAAATGGATTATCAACACATAAAGTTATATTACCAGACATATACACTGTTGTTGGCATAATAAATAAATTACCAGGTGTCTCTTTATTATAAAGCTGGCTTATATATTTAATATTTTTAAAATAGTATGTAATATCTATTATTTCACCAATAGGCCAATTTTGCTCCTCTTGTCTGTCTGTCATTTTTATAGACAAAAATAAATTAATTAACTAACCCATACCCAGTGGGCTGATCTGTCTTTAAAATAAGCTTTAGGTGCTTAGTTGATTTCAGTTTATTTTTTACACAGTCTCGTTCGTGTTTGTTGGGAATGACATCGTTTTCTCTGAGACAGTCTTCAAAGCTGTCACGATCCTTACAGTAAAACAAACAGATAAACTTTAACTGTTCACGAAAATCTTTCAGTACAGCATTATATTTCTGAGTGAGAATCCATACACTGATGTTTGCGTGTCTGCCACTAAAGGCAAGTTCTGCTAGAGTGTTTCTCTTCTTAACAATATCTTTCTCTGCAGAGCAGTCATCAACAATAAACAGGGTTGGGTGTCCTTCAAATTGTTTGTAAAAATACTGCAGGTAGTCATTCAGTTTTTTCTCAGGGTCGACTAAGTATATGTTGCTGTCAGTCCAAATGAATAAACGATTGTGATAAGCTTTGTTGTGTTTAATAGTAGGACAAAATATTACAATGTTTTCAAAGTGGTGTATGTATCTTGTTTGTAAGAGGTTAAGAACAAATTCAGTTTTCCCACACCCTGTGGCGCCAACAAATAAGCCACAATGGGGGTCAAGGGTCATTAAGCTCCGGTTCATTTTAATACAGAATATAATTTTAATATATGTGTCCACTCAGTCTGCTTTCTGCAATATTGAGTTGTGCATCATAAATCAGGTACAAATATATATTTATGGCTTCGGCTTTTTCAACCTTCTTTTGTATCTGAATTGATATTCCGTCACTACCATTTTCAACAGTTCGACCTGACCCATGAAGGTAGTCGTCGTCCGTACTACGAAGGTCTAGCCACAGTGCATACTTATTCGTCAGGTATTGTCCGATCCTAACATCATACAGATGTAGATCTTTGCACGCAATGTTTGCAGGTTTATCTCTAATCCTTCCACCTGCAAAATACTTTGTGATCTCATCGTAGTGTTGATAAGGTAACATTCCTGAAGCATACACTTGATTAGGACGGCCTTCAATTGTACAGGACAAATGTGTAATCTTTGGATTGTAGAATTTTTCTGAATCCCGTTTATATGGATCTGCTGGTTCAACAAACAACATAAGAATACCTTTCAGTGACCTAGCAGGTGTGTTCAAGTTTATGTTCCACATCGGGTCACTCTTGTCTTTTTGCATTAAACTATGTCTAATCACCCTGTCATAATAAATTGGCAGTCTTGACTGATACTGATTTTGAATGAGTCTGGCTAGATCAGTATGTGTGACAATTTCATATTCCAAGGAAATGTTAGAGATCTTGTATGTTGCATCTGTGGCAGATGATTTTATAACTTTGGAGTAGTCATTGAAAGTTAGTTCAAAGCTCAGATGGTCATTCAGTGCCCCTTGATAATAAGGCAAATGTGCTGTGAGGATTTCAAACTCGAGTGGAATGTAAAATCTAGTTCCATATGTTTCTGCTATAATAACTTCCTTTGGTACCCCAGTAGTTGTTTTGTCTCCGGCATTGATTCGAAGTTTACCAACATTATCAGATTGTATGCCTTGGTAAACACGGTCTTCTCGTTCTTCTCTTGTGAGCCAAAGATCTTTGTAACAGTAGAACACATCTGAGTCATCAAGACTAAACACTTCCTGTCCTTCAAGTTTTACTTTAATAGTTCTAACAATTGCTCTGCCAAGATTGTCAACCAGTGTTCTGTTCACATCTGCGTCTGATGATAGTTCAATATTAAATGCTAGGCGTGCAGTGCCAGGAACAATAACATCCCTGGGACCTAGTTTGGAAACTTGACTGTAAGAGTTTGGTTCTGGTCTATGGTACTTGGATTGTTTGTGATGACGATTGATTGTCTTATGCCCTTAACACCCAGGGGCTCACAAAGTTTTCTGTATGGGTCTAACTTTGATCCGTAAGACTGTGTCATTTTTATTATGCACAATAAAAAATAAATTAATAAAACAATGGCAGCGGGAGGATTTAATCATGAAGATTTTGAAATGGATGACATGAATGTCTCAGATACCAGTATCACAGATATGACTGGAATGGTAACTAGTAGTAGTAGTATGCATCATGAACTGTTAAAAGACAAAGTAAACTCATTTTATGACAGTGTTGGAGCACGCCCAGATGTAATAGATCCTAATCAATTTGA
This sequence comes from Semisulcospira habei, assembly GCA_036245525.1. Taxonomy (NCBI): domain Eukaryota; kingdom Metazoa; phylum Mollusca; class Gastropoda; family Semisulcospiridae; genus Semisulcospira; species Semisulcospira habei. The sequence continues at coordinate 249,554,658 of BTPG01000003.1, read as the reverse complement.
ATATGATAAAGGGCACTTATTTGTAAATACAGACAGAGGGAAAATATATCTAACACATAAAAATAATCCTTCTAAGTTTAGGGCTTTAAGTACAATTAAAGGTGAAGTCGGTGGTAACTCTGGGTTGGCAAGGTATCTTGGAATTGGAGGGTCTCCTGTCACGCCAAGACTGGCTAGTGTTCTTCACGACACGCAAACAAAGTTACCAACAGGGCAAGAGATTGAAATGGCACCAGTAACAAGCCTACCAGAAATAGCAAACACTGTGATACAAGAAACCTCATTTACTGAAGGTCAAATAAATGACGCTTTGAAAACAATAGATGATCCACCTTTGTCAATGAGAGAGATTATAGGGTTGGATAAATCATTGCAGACAATAAGAGGTGAGATGGTTAATAATCTTGCCAAACTGGGAGAGCTTGATAAACACATAGAACGTGAAAAAGAGAAACTGGCTACAGCAGACAATGGGAATCTTGACACAGAAATGAAAGAAAGAATACAGCACAGATTAAATGATTTGCAGATAGAAAGATCAGGAAGGTTAGAAGCGATTAGTATTGGGAGACAAAAATTGAAAACACAAGTTAACAGGATTAGGGAAACTATTCAGAAAATACTTCACGAAGACACTACTCTGGCTGAGAGACTTAAAACACTTTTCAGAGAGCAGGGTATCACAATTGCTAGTTTAATTACTGCTCTGGGATTTATTATCAGTACTGTTGTGTTAGCTGTCTCCGGTGCTGGTGGACCCGGTGGTAGTCCAACACCGCCAGCCCCCACAGATCCAAAAGATTTACAGTCATGGGTAAAGAAACAACTGTCTCACATATCAGACTTGCTTAAAAAATTGGCTGTAAAAGCAATGGACGCTTTGCCTGGCATTATAGGCTCTGTTGTCAGTTGGTTGATCACTACTACAGCAAAGGTAGTTGGGTTTATGGCAGAGCATGTGTGGGTATTTTTGGTAACAGTAGGAGGGTTGATGGTGGGTTATTTAATGAAACAGATAAAGAAGTAATACTCCTAATCCAGTGAGTCCTATTACCAATGCTGTTCTCTCTGACTCATGTGTGTCAGGGTTTGGTGTTATTGCTTGCATGGGTACCGGTGTCAAAGCTGGAGTTGTTACTGTCTGTACAGGTGATGATGTTACTGGTGCCGTGGGTGTTACCGTCTGTAATGATTTTAATGACTGTACATGTGTGGTTGTGGCCCCCAAGTTTACAGATTGATTGAGACCTAAATTCTGACCAACACCTGCAACAATGATTTCATTATTATAATTTGTTATTGTTCCCATTTGGAGTTGAAGATCAGATGGTAACATGTATAACCCGATGCCAACTACAAAGTCAACTTTTGATCTGGCATATCTTAAAACGTCTTGGTAGCGTTGTATGCTTGATGGGAGATCAACTGTTGAGTTGATTGAATCTTCAAGATTTGCAAGAAGCTGTTTTTGTGCTTCAAATTTACCACTTCCATTCAAAATGTTTGATTTTGTTAGTGATTGTGCTCCTAGTATACACCAGACATATGTTCTGATAGACTCATTGACGCGCTCGACTCCTGCTTGAGTAAACCCGTCAGATTTATCTAAAATAAATGTGGTCCACGCATTAGACTGTTTCTGCTCTATTGATCCTAACCAGACTTCAGATTTAGATTAGAATGAAGTGTAACCAGGGTAGTAATCTTGAGGGTATTGTCTGTGACTCATAGCGTAATACAATGTGCCCATGCCGTGGTGATCATCAAGTTTTTGTGTGAAGTCATACTTAGTGCTTATGTTAAATTCATTACAAATGCGTTCAAACGCTTTCATATCCATGGGGTTGTTATACCTGTTGAAACTGGATTCAGTGGGCAGTGGTGTATGAAGTTCTGACAGTATACGTCTAAGCTGGTAATAAGTGTGGAAACGATACACAGATCTAATCAGTTTGTTTGAGTGATTCAAATGGTCTGTGAATGAAACACCACAGCCTGTAGTTGAACACAGTATGGCAAAGTTGAGTTGATTTTGAAACATCTGTAGTGGACTTGAGGACCACTTTCTTGCAGTAGAGTCGTCTGTTATTGGAGGGTTTAGGTAATGGTCAAACGGATTTGGTACTTTGACTTGGAATAAATCTTTTTCAGACACAGCTATGTTGAGTTGATTTAGTTGAATTATTTTCTGTTCATAAGTAGGTGCAACATTATATTTGGCATCTATATTAAATTGAAATGCGTTTGTAGTGGTAATGGTTGGTGATTTAAATTCCATCCTTTTTTATATGAGATAATAAAAATGTTTATTACCTTAACAAATCTTGAAACAAGCAAACCAGTGTGGTTAACTAATGGGATTGATAATCGTGATGGTAGCAAGGCTGTAGCTATCCATGAAATGTTCTATACAGTAAAATGGTTTAATGTAACAGATGATGGTAAATATTCTGTACATGGAATGATAGGTACTACAAGTTGGGGCACTAATCACTTACAGCCTGGGTATTATGACTTTTGTACTATAGCTGAATTTTTACAAGATATGTATAAAATTAAAGCAACTTTAAATCCGGCTAACTTGTTTGTTACATTGGAATTTCCAAAAGATAATCAGCTTATATTAACAGACAAACTTTTAATACTACTGGGTTTTTTAACTGAATCTGATCTTGCTATTGTAGCTGATAGTGGTGATGATGATTGGACTTATGAAGCAGGATTAAAATTTAAGCCCAAAAAAGGCAAAATAACTGGAAGATATCCTGTTCATTTGTCAGTACACACAGTGCTAAATGTTTATTTGAAAGAACTAAACACGACTGAGAATGTTCACAATGGAAAGCCTTCAACTTTGTTGAGATGTTTACCAACTGGAACAGCTCCGTATTGTGAAAGTGTAGTTGTTAGATTTCTTAATTTGCAGTTTAAGAAATTAGGTTCCAGTTTCTTTGAGTCACTGAGTATATCTGTAACTAATCAGGATGACAAACCAGTTCTTATGCATGATTTTAGTGTAGTGTTAGAAGTTAAATAATTTTATTTTTGTTTATAAAAATGAGTGGTCTTGGTCCGAAGCGAACAATCATACCAGTTGCGTGTCCGGTTACAGAGTTGAAAGATTTGGCAGACGTCCAGGATTTTGAGAAGGAGGGGGATGTTGGAGAAATATATGGTTTTGAACTTGATTTAAATGGCATGTACAAGAGGAAAGTAATTGTTGACATGAAAGACGGTGAAAAACAGATTCCTAAACTTGGTCAGCTTCGTGATGTTACTGTACCTACTCCACCTGTAAATAATGTGCCTTACAACTTAATACATGTGGGTAGTAAGTGGGTGGTTTCACCTGTACCTGTTCCACCACCCACAATTGACTGGGACATAAAGATTGAATTTATTAGTCCTTATGTATACACTGATGACGAAGGCGCCTTAGTGTTTAGGAAGGTTGTTAACTCAGGGCCGCTTATTGTAAGTCTTGTTCCAAGTTTTGCTTCAGACGACAATAGCAGAGAAAAACTGAAAGTTGAAAATTATGAGAGACGGAGATATCTTCTTACGCACAGGAAGGGTAGGTCTGATGCAAAGGTTGTGTTTATGCCAGCAAACTTTACCATCACAAGAGAAGCGACAATAGTATTTGAAATTATCATGAGATCAGTAACTACTGCTAAAGAGGCTCAAATTGCACAAGGAATTAAACTTACATGGAATGAAACAGTAACAGAATCATCAAAGGTCTTTATTGCCATTACAAAAAATAATGATGTTATTAATGTTTCGAGCAGTGTTCCAGCTGTCAAGGTGGTGGTCGACAAAGCAACTTTTGTTCGTCTAACTTACATAAACCTTGAACACATTGATCTTGTTGCATTTTATTATGCTAACAAATTGTATACTTTTGAAGAGTTGCAAAATGTAATTGCTGATTAAATAAAAAAAAAATATTTGTTAATAAAAAAATTGGTAAACTTCTATCCGCAACTACCAACGCTTGATCCAACTGAAACAAATGAGATGACTAAAACAACACTTGCGCCTGATCCACTGGTGACAGCTGTGCCAATTGCTTCAGATAAAACATTACAGGCAGATGCATTCAGATTAAATAATATTACAGATGCAATTAAATATTTGGAAAGTGAAGAGGCTAAGTACTCACGGTGCAAAAGACGGTATAAGTCAGTATTTAATTCTGTTCAAAACACTTCTATGGCTATTGGCGCAGTTTCAGCTTCATGTTCTGTGGGGGGTATTGTTCTGTTTGCCACGGGAATTGGAAGTTTGGCTGGAATAGCAGTTGAGGGTGTTAGCGTTGCTACATGCCTGACTTGTTTTGGTTTGGAAGCCTTAAACAAAAGGTTTCATACAAAATTACAGAAACATGAAGCATTGAGTACGCTTGCTGGTGCAAAGCTGAGCAGTATGAAACTTATTATCAGTAAGGCATTGAATGATAATAATATTAGTGACGATGAATTTAAGAGAGTCCAGGATGATTTAAATAATTACAAGAAACAGAAGTCTGAAATACAAAATAAAATGCGTAGTCAATCTCCTGTGAATGTTGAAGAATTGAAGGCTAGTTTTTTAGAGATGGGGAAAAAGATCGGTGTTCAGGAAACCACAGAAAAACTACACAATCTTTTAAACAAATAAAAATAAGATTTGGTAATAATCATTTATTTTTTCATTACACTTCGCAGAGAGATGACATGTCGCTTGCGCCTAACTATTTAACCCCATCAGCTCCACCACCACCAACAGACTATTACTAAAAAAAGTTTTTTTATTGTCCTTGTAACTTGCGAAATCTGTCCGAGTATCTTGCTGACTTGCATCAAGAACTTACAAGATCTTATATTAAGACACTTATAAGAACTTGTTTTAAGTCACTTATAATTACTTACGCCAACTAACTTCAAAGGTACTTACAAAGTTACTTGCTGGTTTATAAATTACCTTATTAAGTACTTGTAATTTACTTAGAAACATCTAGACAGTAACATAGACAGTAACTTGATAATTTTACCCATGACTTGAACACCAGAAAATAATCTAGACTCAGTAACAACATGGGAGAGAATTTGTTCTGTTCAGTATCAGCATAAGAAATAATAACAGATTACTTCCCTTGTTCAGTAAAAGGGAAGGAATCACCACCTGTTCAGTAACAAAATTTTAGATTACTTCCCTTTGTTGAATATAAGTTTATACAAGGGAAGTAATTTTGAGAAAATTTTGGTAAGACAAAAAGTTACTTCCCTTGCTTTATTAAATTATGTTTTAATTTTTGACTAAAATATATATTTTTTCATAAAAAATAAAAGGCAAGATGTGTCAATAATTATGATAGATAATAGTATAAAGATGTTATTATTTGATTTTTGTTTAAAAATGTGTGATTATTGTTGTCTTTTAATACAAATATAATTTTTTTGGTATTACTTTTTTACTTTTGCTTCACCAACTTAATTATTTTAGGAGAATTTAGGGTTATATAAATGAAAATGTTTCTATTCATTGTGGGTCCGTGAGTGGTCCAGTGGCCTAGGAAACAAACAAGGGAGTTATTTGTGCACATAAACCCAGGTTGTAACTCCCTTGCTTGTTCCAAACACCTTTGGGACATCTACACTTTCGTTTCGGGCAGCCGAGTCTTGGTAGATTCCCGTCTGGGGTGGGCGGAACAAACCAAAAGCTAGGCCACACCAAAAGCTCTCACAGGGAAGGCGAATTGTGCACTTGAACCTGGGTTATAGCTGACTCTGTGAGAGCAACTGGAAAAAGACCAGGAGCGGACTTTTACCATTTTTTGGTTCATGTCATTGACCTCGTGACCTCTGACCTTGACCCATGACCTTGACCCGGTGACCTTGGTGACCTTGACCCATGGCCTTGGCCCGGTGACCTTGACACATGACCTTGGTGACCTTGACCCATGACCTTGACCCATGACCTTGACACATGACCTTGGTGACCTTGATCCATGACCTTGACCTTGCGACCTGGTGACCTTGATCTTGTGACTGGTGACCTTGACCTTGGTGACATTGATCTTGGTGCCCATGACCTTGACCTTAACTCTTGACCTGTGACCTTTTGATTTTCCAGAAACAACAACAGAGAGAAGGCGTTGTTTTTTAAAGTCTAAGTCTTTGTTTTCTACAGCACAAATATCACTTAAAAGTAGCAATTCATCTTGATTCATTTTATAATAAAAAACATTAATTATTTAGGTTGTAATCTGTCTTAATGATTTTCTAAAATATGGGGAGGTGTGATTGTAATATAGTTAGATAATAAAGGTATTATTGGAGTTGGTTTGTCTAAATAGCTAGTTGATTATAATAAAACTACAAAATGGATGGTTTAAAAATCTCTTATATCTTATCAATTAAATGATTTCTGAAATGGAATTATAATAGTTAGATAATAAAGATATTGTTTATATTATTGGAGTTGGTTTGTCTGAATAGCTAGTTGATTATAATAAAATCTTTTATATCCTAATAATTGAACTTTAAAAATATTAATAATATTATTAAAGTTGGTTTGTCTAAATAGCTAGTTGATTATAATAAAACTACAAAATGGATGGGGGGTGGGTTAGAAATCTCCTATCTCCTATCTCTTACTAATCCTACTCGTTAACAAAACCCGTACCGTACTAATCCTACTGTGCGAGCACTATGCACGAGCATAGAGCTTCATCACAGCCAATTTCCATCATGATTCAGATTATTTCACGGAAACGTCAACAAGAAAAGGAAGCCCATCATTGCAATCTTTGATGACAACAGGTGAGTTTTACTTCAGTGTGCATATTCTGGTTGAAACTGTGTAATTTGAAGATACTGTTATTAGAATTGTATGTTCACACAATTGTGTATGTAAGCAATATACCTGTATGCATACTTGTGTACAGTGCGTGTGTGTGTGTGTGTGTGTGTGTGTTGTCCCTGTGCATTAGCACGGTGAACAGTGAGTGTGGAAAGTAGATCTGTATGCACATAATTAATTTACACACACACTCTTTCTCTCTCTCTCTCTCTGTCTGCATGTGCAAAAGTGACTGCTGATGACATGTAGAAGCTTTATTTATAACAGCACATTTAAAAGTGTGGAAAACATGTCATCCTAGAACTGTCCCAAAAGAGCACATTATGTGAGTCCTTGCAGTTGTAGGAGCTCATGAGTCATTCTTCAGCATGGATGATAAGTTAACTAAGGAGGCAGTACTCTATTCTTAATATTTAAATGAATAAGAACTAATGGTTTCAAACACCCCACAGGTTAATTTTACCATCAAAACCGATTATGTCGTCATTGTACATGACTTCTATTTGTGGGTGCGGGTGTGGCTGGCCAAGCCAATCCTGGAGCCACACCTGCAAGGGCAATGGGGGCACTGGAATTAAACTATGACATAAATATAACTAAATGTGGATATGCAGTTGTCAGAGCAGTTATTGAGATAAATGCTCAGACAACTGCATATCCACATTTAGTTATATTTATGTCTCATAGTTTAATGCTATGTAAACATGGGCCAAAGGGGGCATGAGAGGTCAGTGGGTTAAAATGATTATCTAAATTCTGCTCAAAATCCTGCAGGCATATATGGCTTGGCTGGCACACAGCTGTTCAAGTTTCTGCACATGAGCGCGAGTTGTCTCAAGCTGCACCCTGAGACCTCCGCAAAGGATCAAATTCTGAAACAAATGAAATCAGTACGGCAGTGTAATGACACAGTTAGAAAGCAGTCGTCAACTGTGATATAAATACAGAATGTTCGATTTTATTTATTCTATGTTACAGGTACCACTTATGGAACAGGAGCTGTTACCTTTGACTACATCACTTGATTGTGGAAATGTCATATTAAATCAGATTGAGCAGACCAGATTATCTTGTGGTGCTGAGGAACTTTAAATGTCTTCACTGCTTTTCTGTGTGCTAGTTAGAGACTCTGCATCTGTAGCTGCACTTGTACTGTTGACAACAACAGCAAAACCTTTGTTACAAACAGTGCCTGAATTGAACAGCATTTAAAACGAGAAAGGCAAAGCTAAAAGGGGGAGGACAAACTTGTTGCACAGACATGAATGACACTGTATTCTTCCTGGTCACACTTGGCATCTGTAGCTGCACTTGTACAGTGATAATATTATTAAAAATGTATTAGTTAAATGATTTTTCAAAATTCTTTTTTTAATACATAATTTTCATATTGTATGTACACCCTTTGTCAAAGTTTACATCAACAAACATGAAGTTAATTATGATATGTAGTAAATCACATTGTGTTTGTTGCTGTAAACTCAAATGGTGTTGCCACCATAGGAGCTTGTTTCGTGGCATCTTACATACTTGTGTGCAGCCACGTCTTTTGCCTAAAATAAACAGATTGTTTGCATCCTAGAAACTGCTGTTTGTGTTCCTGTAGTGTGTGCATGTGTAAAATGTATATTTTTGTGTACGAGAGAGTGTGCTAGTTTGTATGAAAGAGTGTGTGAAGGAACCGTGAGTATGCTTAGACATAAAGAGATTGTGAAATGCAAATCGGTGCATACCTTGGAGCAACCAGTGTTTTGCGTGAACGTTTTGATGCAGCTCTGTCGACGGTCGCTTTTTGGGAGGTGGTCGCTGGTGTTTGTGACTTGTCCCACTGCTGGGCAAAGCAGGGCATGCTGGCAGCGGGTCTGGAAACGCTTCTGACGGTTCGCCATTGACAAAATGCTGTAAATAAAATTAATCAATATCATACCGAGGCTAAAAGCTTCAAATTTGTACACTGCCATATGCAAGCTACATTGAGTACTTACAGATAAAGATGACTAGGGTGGTGCCAGAATAGCTTGGCGCCTAGAGGCGCCAAGCTATTCTGGCACTACCCTTGCACTATATTAGACTTATTTCACACACTGGTTGTATTCCAAATGATGAGGGTTAAGAAACGTTCAACAGAGCTATCTCTCGCACTCGTACACTGTGCTTTCACCATAGTAGCTACTGAGAAACGCCGGACTTGCTGTATGAGTGATCTTACCACCTTCGGCCTTCACAACAGATATTTACATGGGCAAACTGACATTACCCGTTTCATTTTTATAATGAACAAATTCAGGAGAAATGAATATGAACTGACCTTTGTGCAAACGAAGAGATGTCAGTTTCCACCCCGGTACTTGACGTTCACTGACTGTGCAGGTTGCTCGACTCATCAGCGGCGGTCAACAGACTACACAATTTGATACATCGCATGCAATTGCATGGCTACGACGGGGTTTTGGGAATGGTATGAACCTTAAACCACATTCTAGACGCTCAGGATATATGAAATCGCTGTTGCAAAGACCCCCACGCACACGTTTTCGCCATTTCTTTTCTCTCTCCGTTAACTTCCTCACCAGCCTCAATGTCGTATCAACATACCCGATTTCTCGCATCACGCGGGTGTGTCTCATTCGCGCATTTTGATTGGTTAGCGCTGACCCGTCAGCCGGTCAGGAACCGGCTACACGTCAATTGACAGTGGTAGAAACAAAACTGAACTACAAAAAAGAAGCCATCTACGCAACACTAGCTCATACAATAAGCAGTGGCTGCGCCCCGGCTGACATTATCTTCTGCTTGCCACTAGCCCTTTCAATTGGCAGTGACGTTAGCGAGAATACATCAACTACTTGAACAATACAGAATGAACCAAAAACAAACTACCATAAAAACCTAACAAAGGTTTACTCAACAAAAACAAAAGGGTCAGCACGCTGATGAAGGCAGCCCTTAGCCAATAAAGGCTTAAACATGCCCGAAATACACCTGACAACTAACACAAAACGTGACTGATTTGTGAATGGTCATAAGGGTATACGGCTGGTCACATCAAGCCATCACATAGTGGTGTGCGATGTCACAGTACAGACACCTTTTAACCAAAAATGCATTGTTGGGGTCTAGCCCCGCCTGTGTCTCCGCGAGATCAGACTTGTTCTCATCCGCCACTCATGCGATTGATTGTGTGACCGGTCAAACCAAATAAGCACAAATCAGTCACTCTCCAACGAAGCGTAACAACGCTATACATACGGCTTACTAAAGCCTTGAAAGTCTTCACCAAACGCCAACATTGTGGTAAACACTATGCTTGGCAAGGGGGAAAGTTCCCGACGCCCTCCTGCAGTGTCCTAATAATGGCACACACATTGATGAACTGTGTAAATTTATGAACTACAAACATATTCATTATTGAATGCTTCCGTCCGCATTGGACAATGCAGCATAGCTCTGCTCGGTCTTTCGTCAATGCATGGACTTTGAGGCGGTACCGCCAAACCGGCACGGTCAACACAGGAAAACGTAGAGAAAGTACGCAACAAAGACAACGGAATGAACTCCACCATCGACCCTCATACGACCAAGTGACAAAAGGAGCACTACCCAAACAAGTGAACTACAATCCGTCTATATTGGACATTGCAGCACCTGTTGGACAATGCAGATAGCACCGCTCTGTCGTCAAGGCTTGGACTCCAGTCATCATCACTCACTACAGCATTGACAAGGTCAACTGAGATAAAACAATAGCCCCCAATGTTTGACACTTGACAACTGAGAGATGTATAAACATCAAACACACTATGACACCTGTGTCGCGGGAACTGAGTACTAAAATAGTGTGAGGACAGGGTTGCTGCAGCCGTGCACGGAAGAGTATACGGTATACGGCTGGTCACATCAAGCCATCACATAGTGGCGTGCGATGTACAGATTCTCTTTTACCAAAGACGGCTGGTCACATCAAGAGATCACATAGTGATGTGCGATGTACAGACACCTTTTAACCAAAAATGACCACAGAATGCGAGAAGTACAGCAACAACGGAGTGAACCCCACTACCTTCCTACAAATAAGGAAGCAGACCTACTAGTCCTTATGATGGAAAGACAAAACAAGATACAGGCTGACCACAGAATGCGAGAAGTACAGCAACAACGGAGTGAATCCCACTCATCATCATCATCATCAGTCCCTTGCCCGAACTGGGCGTTGGGGGGACTGAAAGGCAGCAGCAACAGACAGTGCTCTCCACTGAGTTCTATTTTGGGCGGTGGCAAGCAAGTCTGACATCTCGAGTTCGGTCCATTCTTTTATGTTTGCGACCCAACTCTTTCTCTGACGACCTCGCCGACGACTTCCTTCGAGAGTGCCTTGGAGGATAGTCTTGGACAAGGTGTTGTGTCGGGTCACGTGGCCAAACCAAGCAAGCTTGCGCCGTTTCACGGTTGCCAGAAGGGGTTCATGTGGGCCCACCAGGGAAGTGACGATGCTCCGTACATATTCGTTGGTCTTGTGCTCGCGGTATGAGATGCGGAGCAACTTCCTCAGGCACTTGTTCTCAAAGGCCTGGATTTTCTTTTCTGAGTCTGCAAGCAGTGTCCAAGTCTCACAGCCGTAGAGTAGAATAGACACTATGAGGGACTTGTAAAGCCTGTACTTGATGGTGAAGCTGATGGAGTTACTTCGCCATATCCTGTCCAGCCTGGCCATTGCGGATGTTGCTGTACCTATCCTGATACGGATCTCTGCTATGCAACTACCGTCTTTGGACAGGGTGGCTCCCAAGTACTTGAAGCTATTGACCTCTTCTAGCTTTTGGCCATTCATGTGAATGTTGCTGCTGCTGTCGCTTGTGGTGTTGATCATCACTTTGCTTTTATCCGTACTGATCTCCATGCCATAAGACCCTGCGTTACTTGAAAGTTTGTCTGTCAGGTTTTGGAGCTCACTATTGCTGCCTGCCATGAGGTCAATGTCGTCTGCGAATCGAAGATTGCACAGGGATCTGCCACCAATAGAGATTGAAGTATGGTGGTCGTGGAGGGTTTCCTGCATGATCTTCTCCAGGAATATGTTGAAAAGGACAGGAGAGAGCAGGCATCCTTGACGGACACCGATCGTCGTCCTGAAGAACTCGCCTGACTGATTGTTAAGTAGAACCGCGCTGCAGGCGTTCTTGTAAAGCGCTTCTATCATTTGGATCAGTCCCTCCTCTATGTTGAACGATCTCATGACTTGCCAGAGTCCGTCGTGCCAGACGCGATCAAATGCTTTCCTGAAATCAATGAAGTTGTGGTAGAGTTCGCGCTGATGCTGCAGATGTTTCTCGATCAGGACGCGGCAGTTGAAAATCTGCTCTACAGTGCTTCTTCCAACTCTGAAGCCAGCCTGTTCTTCTGCCAGCAGTTCCTCGGCGAAAGTTTTGAGGCGGTTGAGAATGATTCTAAGCATTACTTTGCTAGGGTGACTTATCAGACTGATAGTTCTGTAGTTCTGGCACTGTTTCAGGTTTCCTTTCTTGGGGAGCGGGATCACTAGAGACTGTGTCCATTCTACTGGCCATTTCTTTTGCTCCCAGATCTTTTGACAGAGTGTAGTGAGGACCTTCGTTGTTACTTCTCCTCCATGTTTCAACAGTTCAGCAGGTACGTTGTCTACACCTGAGACTTTCCTCCCTTCAGGCCGCGTACGGCTGCTTCCACCTCTTCAGCTAACACTGGCAGGTCTTCAGCCTTCCTGGCCCCAGCCTGGTTGTTTTGGAGGATGCTGGTGTCTGGCTCAGCCTTGTAGTTATACAAGTCTCGGCAGTACTCAGTCCATCTGTTTAGTACAGCAGTGTTTTCCGTAAGGAGTTGGCCGCTGCTGTCTTCGATGACTGTGGCTGTTCGCTGTTGAGTCTTGGTGAGGGTCCTTAGCGTTTCATAAGCCTTCTTGCTGTTGCCATTTGCCATGCCCTCTTCCACGCTACGAATTAGAATTTTACTGGTCCTTATGATGGAAAGACAAAACAAGATACAGGCTGACCACAGAATGCGAGAAGTACAGCAACAACGGAGTGAACCCCACTACCTTCCTACAAATAAGGAAACAGACATACTGGCCCTTATGATGGCACAACATAAGACAGTATACCGGGCGAATTGTTGCACACACCGCCACTTCTGGACCGTGCCGGCCGGCGCGCTCAGTGCGAGAAGACGCATCCCAGTTTACAGCCAGCTACGAATGGAATTAGAGAAAGGAGGAGTCACGTGACAAACCCGCATCGAGCAAAACGCAAGAACGCCGCACTCTCCACTAGCTCTCACAATAATAGCAGTGGGAGCGCCTCGACAGAGCAGCTCTTCTACTCCCCACTAGCCCTACCAATTGACAGTGGTGGAAACAAACTGAACTACAAAAAAGAAGCCATCTACGCAACACTTGCTCATACAATAACCAGTGGCTGCGCCCCGGCTGACATTATCTTCTGCTTGCCACTAGCCCTTTCAATTGGCAGTGATGTTAGCGAGAATACATCAACTACTTGAACAATACAGAATGAACCAAAAACAAACTACCATAAAAACCTAACAAAGGTTTACTCAACAAAAACAAAAGGGTCAGCACGCTGATGAAGGCAGCCCTTAGCCAATAAAGGCTTAAACATGCCCGAAATACACCTGACAACTAACACAAAACGTGACTGATTTGTGAATGGTCATAAGGGTATACGGCTGGTCACATCAAGCCATCACATAGTGGTGTGCGATGTACAGACACCTTTTAACCAAAAATCAAATGTGTATTGATGTTTATAGTGCAACAATGACTCACCAGAAACTCTGGCGATTTAAAAATGAAAGTGAATTATCAGCTGTAGAACATTGCATCAGTAACTCTGTCAATTTTTGCATATTTTCTGATCATACTCTGGGTTGGTTGGTGATTCTGAATGTAATTAGGATTGTTTTTTTTAACTTCCAATAGAAATTCTGCTTTGTTGCTGTTTAGTGGAAAACTGTGAAAATGATGGGACGCATGACCATGATTATCACAAGATGAACGAAAACAACACATGAATGACTTTCACATAAATTGACCTACCACAGGACCCAGACCCAAACACCATACCCATTGCTCCCAATCTCACTTGTGACTCACACAACAAAACCAATGGTGTAGGCAAGTGCCGTCGATAATCAATGGTGTAACTCATTTTATTTCATAAATTATAAACCATTCATGTTCAAATCTCAATAGCACTATTTTCCATATTTTGGCGCAGTATAGGATGTGTCTGTTTTTATAACAATTTAGCACATTATGTATGTGCGTAAATAATTGTCATGTTTATACACATGTACATGTATCCGCATTTCAGCGTAATGAATGAATTTACTGCTTGTGTTCTGTAACTTCTGCGCAAGTGAGAACACATAGCTATTTTATAGTGTTTGAGAAATTATTCCTTTTCCTAATTTCTTAGTTATGTGTTGGAGCTCAGAAGTTGACATGGAACACATTTATTAAACTTGAAGCTCAGAATCTCAGTGTGCCTTAGCACATGGAATGGACAATGTCTGATTTGGCATCGGAAAGTACAACAAATTTACACAAATATTTGTTTTTAATAATCTGTATATTTGACAAAATAATTTAACTTAATAATGTGCACTTAATCAATTGCAGATTTAATTATTAACAAAATGCTGGACTGTTTGGATACCTCGGAGACATAGTTATATGTGTCTCTGTCATTTTACTGTTGCCTTTTCACAGCCTTCAAACAACCCTACAGTTTAGAACACCAAGTATAGTGCATGTAATTGAGGGCTTTTATAATTGTATGTAAATTGTATTCACATGACTGGGCCATGACTGATAAATTCAGTGTTGGTCAATAGTACTGAAGTACAGCTTTGGATACAGGGATTTAAAATCAGGACAACGTCACTTGGCGTGGGTGGTGATGGTTAGGGGCAGCTATACTGAGCGGGCGGGGAGGGGCTGTAGGTTAAGAGGGGGGAGGGGATAAGAAGCCGATGAACTAAACCCGGCACTGGCTGAGAGTTTGACATTCCTTGGAATGTACACCCTCTCTGCGCTTGCGCGCACCTCCTTCCTGGCGAGACGGCTGGTCCCTCGCGCGCTGACCCACTTTCGCATGTTACGCCGCAAAGCCGCAGTGCCAGCGCGAGGGATTGGAAGACGGTGCTGGTGGACTGGCGCTAGTTATTTCAGAACACGCGGCCAGCCATGCCATGGCTGCTTTCGCACTCTTTCACAGTTCACAAAGATACCATCTTTGGGAAATTATAGATACAAATTACTCAGGCACGTTCAGTCTGTCCAGTCACAAAAAAACACACCACTGAAGTCCTCGTTCACTCATAAAATCACACACCAAATATCATTTAACACACTTTCGTTAATCAATGGAAATAGGGTGAATGCCCACGATGTAAACACAGCACAACTGACTTGACGCCATCTTGAGAGAGAGAGAGAGAGAGGGGGGGGGGGGGGGGGGGGCCGGGAGAGAGAATCAGGCTGCTCTATTTTCCCTTACATTTCGTGCTCAACTGACCAGTTCTGTTCATTGCAGAATATCTAGCTTTTGTTGACTTTCCGACAGAAGTTGTTTATAGTTGGGCCTAACGTCTGAAATATGTAAAGAAGTACCGATGCTTTGTTTGTTTTTTTTTAACTGCAGTGTGTGCAGACGGCTACTACGGCGCTACCTGTGAAAGCTGCGGTCACTGTGCTGGAGGAGCGCCCTGTAACAAACAGAACGGGAACTGTCAGTCTTGTGACGATCCACGCTGGTCCACGCCACTATGCAACAGTAAGCTCCATTTTTATTTTCTCAAAGTGACCCGCGTGTATCGACTTAACTCTTTACGTGTCGGTGGCGGTTTTAGTCGCGATGATTCCTACAGGAATAACAACATCCTGACATCCTACAGCGGGAATAACAACAGCCTGACATCCTACAGGAATAACAACATCCTAACATCCTACAAGATTCATCGCGACTAAAACGCTACCGGCACGCAAAGGGTTCAAAATAACATATATTGAGTACATATGGTGACAAGCGTAATATGACATTGAAATTCAATTCATAACAATTGAAGAGTGTTATATTCTTTGTTATTATTGAAATGAAGACATAATACCGCAAGGGTTTCTATAAAATAAAAAAAGACAATGTGAAGTGTGGTAGGAAACCCCTTTTTTAGGAGAGGAAAAGAAATACAACGTTTGGGAGGGAAGATCCGCCATCAGGTTATTGTTGTTTGTTTCAATACTGGCATATTATGTACGACCATCCTTTGTTGCTGATTTTCAGGTTGCTCACCTGGCTATTACGGCTCTACCTGTACACCGTGTGGTGTGGGATGTCAGAACGGTGTGTGTCAGCAGGACGGTACCTGTAGCTGCAAACCCGGATGGACAATACAGTACTGCAACACACGTAAGACGGACACGTCTGAAAATCAGTTTAAAGGGGGAAAACAATTTATCCACAAACTGATAAAGCGCATTCTGCGTCGCTCAGTTATGTGATTATGATATTATATTTGTATGCGCATTTTTCATCATTCACTGCTGATGTTGTTACAAAAGAAACATTAGTAGTTCATTAATTTATAGTCGTAAGGAAAAAAATACTCCAGCGTAGCAGAGTTACCAGACCGTACACGTCATGGCTGTAAGCGGTGAATGTTTCTTCGTTGGCTTTGTGTACCAGCAATGACCTATGGTGACGAGCATCTAGATGCAGCTTTCATAGTTGTTTTCTGTGTCTGTAAATTGGAGGTCCGATTTCTGTATCGACAGTAATGTATTTTCGATGTTATCTTATATTAGTACATTTCACTTAGCATAAAGGGTATATAACTGTGTTCAGAGACTTCGGCCTGTTGTTGTGTAATAGAGGCTGGAGGCGGGCTGGAGCCACAAATGCCTTAACAATGGGCCTCATCCGTCTCAGTCCACCATTACCGTTTTTATCTTACCATAAACTGTAAACTGTGCAATGAGTGAATAAGGGAGGCACTGTGGCAAAACAATGATTTCAGTCTGTGTCTTTTATAAAAACAATGAAGTCATCTTAAACCTGAAATATCTTCTCATGTCGGTGTTCTCCTTCTCTCATACGTTCCTCTGCCAGTAACATTCTGTTCATGACTTTAAATGGAGTGTGATATGGAATTTTTCACATTTCAGCTTGCCAACATGGCTATTACGGACAGGACTGCAAGCTCCAGTGTAGTGCCGGGTGTAATCAGAATAGGCAGTGCAATAACGTCGATGGGATTTGCATCTGTCAAACTGGATGGAGGGGGGATAAATGCACAGGTATGGACAAAAAGCTAACCTCACCTGCTTTTCACAGAAAGCAATACATAACAGTAACTCTTATCGAGAAAAATAGAAAAATATACACACAGTCGAAAAACGCTTAAGTGGCACAACTTTTTTTTCCAGCCAAAGTTGTTCTTTCTATAATTAATATTAAAACGGATATCTCGAACTCGCTTAAGTCGAACTTCGGATAAGTCGAAGGTGTTTCTCCTCTCCAAAGTCGGATAAGTCGAACTAATTTTGGGATGCAGTTCCATACACCTAAGACAAAGACGGATTGGTCGAGAAACACTCACGTCGAAGGAAATTTTCCCCCTGCCCAAAGCTGCTATTCTAAGACTAATTTTTCTGCTATTTCTAAAACGGCATAGTTTGGGTTAATTAAGCTTCAGATAATGCGTTTCTCGTTTTTCAAACCCGGATAATTCGGACCGTTTTTTTTTTTTTCGTGGCCAAAGCTGCTCTTTAATAGCCTTGCATCCTGGTACGAAAATACATCTCTCTCTTGGCTTGACTTCGCGAACGAAGATTTTATAGCAGTTGCCCACGACGTCTGCAGGCTTGTTCGTGGCTGCGGAGGCCGATCCGGGACAGGCAGGTTCGACCGCAGTGGCTGCAGGGAGAGGCCATGGCTAGGGTTTTGAGTTCCGGCATCTCTGTTTTTTCTCCTGAGCCGCTTGTCCTTAAGGCTAGCTCTGCGAGAGTCCTCAAAGGAGACAGCTGCCTTGCAAATGGTGGAGTGCCAGGTGTCACGGTCCACAGCAAGCGAAGACCACTGGTGGTGGTCGATTTGGCAGGCACTAAGTGACTTTTTGAGACAGTCTTTGTATCTCTTCTTTGGTGCCCGTCACGGTGTCCAGTAGCAAGCTCGCCGAACAGGGTGATCTTTGGTAGGCGATGATCCTCCATCCTGGAGACATGCCCCGCCCAGCGGAGCTGTGTCCGCAGCAGCAAAGCCTCGATGCTCACAGTTTCAGCCTGTTCAAGGACCTCGACGTTGGTGACATAGTCACTCCAGTGAATGCCCAGGATGGTGCGCAGGCAGCGCTGGTGGAAGCGTTCGAGGAGTCGTAGTTGGCTGCGGTAGAGGGCCCAGGACTCGGAACCATACAGCAGGGTTTTGAGGACCACAGCTCTGTACACGCTGATCTTGGTGCCTGTTTTCAGCTGTTGATTGTGCCACACCCGCTTGAAAAGTCGCCCGAAAGCGCTGTTCGCTTTTGCCAGCCTGCTGTCAAGCTCCTTGTCCAGCTTGGCGTCCGACGTGATAATGCAGCCAAGGTAAGTAAACTGGTGCACTAACTTTAGTTCAGACTCGCCAATGGTGATGTGAGGAGGGCCATACACTGTCTTGGGTGCCGGCTGATGGAGGACCTCTGTCTTTTTCAGACTGACCTCGAGTCCAAAGAGCTGGGCAGCGTCTGCGAAGCAGGACGTGATGCGCTGCAGGGCTCTCTCTGTGTTTGCAACGAGGGCAGCGTCATCAGCAAAAAGCAGCTCACGAATCAGTTGGTCTAGGGTTTTCGTGTGGGCCTGCAGTCGTCTGAGGTTGAACAGGCTGCCATCGAGACGATACCTGATGTACACTGCATCGTCATCATCGACGTCCACTGTGGCCTGCTTCAACATCATGCTAAAAAAGATGGTGAAGAGGGTCGGTGCCAGCACGCAGCCCCGCTTTACGCCGTTGAGAATAGGGAATGGTTCTGAGAGGTCATTGTTTAGTCTGACCTGGCCTTGCTGGTCTTCGTGTAGCTGGACAATCATGCTGAGGAACTTTGGGGGACAGCCAAGTCGCTCCAGGATCTGCCACATGCCTTGCCTGCTCACAGTGTCGAACGCTTTTGTTAGGTCGACAAACGTTACGTACAGCCCTTTGTTCTGCTCGCGGCACTTCTCCTGAAGCTGTCTCAGCACAAAGACCATATCGGTGGTGCTCCTGTTTGCTCTGAAGCCACACTGGCCCTCTGGGAGGTGATCTTCAGCGATGGCAGGTACCAGCCGATTCAGGAGCAGCCTTGCAAGAATTTTCCCAGCAATGGACTGCAGGGTAATTCCCCGATAGTTGGAACAGTCAGACTTCTCGCCTTTGTTTTTGTACAGGGTGATAACGACAGCATCCCGGAGATCCTTTTTTAGTGTTCCTTCCTCTCAGCAGCAGAGAAAGAGGTCATGGAGCTTGTTGTGCAGTGCTGTGCCTCCATGTTTCCAGATCTCTGGCGGTATTCCATCAATGCCTGCTGCTTTGCCACTCTTGAGCTGGTGGATGGCTGTGAGGGTCTCTTCAGCGGTGGGCGGTTCGTCCAATTCAACCTTTACTGGGAGTTGTGTGATTTGTAGGACGACTGCTTCTTGAACAGTGCGCTCAGCGCTGAAGAGGCTCTGAAAGTACTCCGACCAGCGGTTCAAGATGGAGGTATTATCTGTGAGGAGTGCCTGGCCATTCGCGCTTCGCATGGGACTTTGTACCAGGTTCGTAGAAGCCCCTGTAGTCACCATTGTCAGCGCAAAGCTGGGTCATCTGTGCAAGTCTGGTCCGGTACCGGTATTTTAACGCTCAGCCTCGCGCACTCACGAAACTACTACTACAACTACTACTCTCTCTGTCTATCTCTCTGTCTGTCTGTCTGTCTGTCTGTCTGTCTCTCTCTCTCTCTCTCTCTCTCTCTCTCTCTCTCTCTCTCTCTCTCTCTCTCTCTCTCTCTCTCTCTCTCTCTCTCTCTCTTTTTCTCGCATAAGTTGCTGGGAGTGATTATTGACGATCAACTGAAGTGGCAGCCCCACATAAACACCGTCTGTAAACGTGTCTCTAAAAATCTGTACATACTGTCTAAGCTTAAAGTCGTCACTGACGTTGCCATTAGTACAATATTCTACAACGCTCATATCAAATTTCACATTGACTATGCATCGACAGTTGGGGATGGTTCAAGTGAAGTGCATTTGAAGAGGCTAAACTCTCTAAATCGGAGAGCTGCCAAATTAATACTTCCGGCTCCCTATCTCTCAACTGATCAAAACTCGTGTCACTGGACATGCACCTTCTAAAGCAACACTTTCTTTTCAACAAGGGTGTTTTCATGTTTAAGTTGCACAAACAGTCATGACCAGCGTACCTTAGCACTTTCTTTTCGGAACGTGTGTCTGACGTTTCTAGATTTGGCCCACAATATCGAGCTCCCCGTCCACGTATCGACATCTTTAAATCAAGCCTGTCTTCTGCAGGAAGCTCATTATGAAATTATTTGCCACTTAACATAAGATGTGCACAAACGCTGTCGTACTACAAGATTAGCCTCTTCAAGCACATCAAGTCATGTTTATAAGACATCGTTTGCCATGTCGGTGCCTCTAGCGCATCCACTGGCTCAACGTTATCAGCTTTGTGATCAGTCTTTGGACTGCATTTAACACTGTACACTGCTCTAGGCGAGTGGTAACATTCTGTTTGTACGTGTGTGCACGTGTTTGGGTGGTTAGGTGTGTTATGATTGTGGTTGTGTTATCCTGTGAGAGCGTGCGTGTATTATTCGTAGGTAACGATCCGATGTTTATTTGAGCTTTCACGGTTACGATTCACGTGCCTTTTTAGTAAGATTTTCTTTTGTTCGTGAGTAGAGCCGATTTCGTTTTGTTAAGTTTAGTCCGGAACGTTGTAGACAGGCCGCACTGTCTGGTGGCCTCGTAAGTGTCACGTCGGTTAGTTGACATCGCTACATTTTTCGCTACTTTTTGTTTTCCTGTGCGCGTGTATCGATCAGCCTTTATTTTGTTTGGTGAATGTTCTCGTACCTTTTTGAGCTATCATAGATAGGGATACCATACTTATATGTGTCGTTATTATACGCTAGAATTTAGAGCTGTAGTAAGCATCCGTGTTTTTGTAGCCCGTTATAGTATTGTTTCTGGAAAGTTTATGTTAATGAGTTTCGGCTGCGTGTTTCGTTCTGGTTGTTTGAGTTCATGATTTCCGTAGAAGATTCTAGATTTTGATAGTGTATATAAGGAGGGCGCTGGGAAAGCCCGTGAGTACATGGTCTTGCTTTGTCAGTTGTAGAGACACGCAGTTTATTGCGAGAGATGCTGTGTATGAGAAACTTTGAGTCGTAGTGTGGACATAGCAGAAGAGACTTTGTATTCAGTAGTTTGTGCATTTGAAAGAGCATTACTGTGTGGATATCGCATCGCTGAATTAAATATTGTTGGAACTGTACCTCCAGTATTGTCTACATCCTTATGCCACGTGTGACGGATTGCAGCTGAACGAGGTTTATTTTAAAGAACTCTACGTGTGTGTGTCTAGTGTGTTTATCATACTTCGACTACAACTCTACCACGTAACAGGTGAGTGCGAGCGTATGTGAGTGCGTGTGAATCGTGCATCTGCTTTATTTTGTGTGTGCTATACTTAGTCATTCGCCCACATTAATGCTTATAAGAGCTATGACTTTATGCAGTGACGTACCTCACCTGCTGTCTCACTCAAGTGATTTTTTTTAATCAGCGAAGTCGAGGGAGACAAACAGTGTGCAGATACTAGTTATCGTGGGGAGGAGGAAGGGAAGGGAGTAGAATTTGGGGACGTCAATAGAAAGTTTGTGTGAAAATGTAAAAAATGTAGTTTTTTGTTTGTTGTTTGGCTGGTCTATTATGTGCATTTTGATTTCCCGCCTTTTGAACTTTAGGTGTTTCGATGTTTATTGCATGCATTTTCTTTTCATTTACATAAGTGTGTGTGTGTGTGTGTGTGTGTGTGTGTGTGTGTGTGTGTGTGTGTGTGTGTGTGTGTGTGTGTGTGTGTGCATGTGCGTGTGTGTGTGAGTGCATGTCTATGTGTGAGTGCGCGCGTAAGTATATATGTTTGTGTTTGTGCGTACTTGTGCATAGAATCATATGTGTGTGGTATACATGTATATAGTTTCATTTGTCGTTAGGCTTGATTCTGTATTTCTTTCAATTTTCCTGTTTTGACATGCATGTATATTTTTAATATTTGTTATGTGCGTTGTATGACTGTGAACTGTATCTTTCTTTCTGTGCAAATTGCAACTCACTGTTGCCCTGGGGGAGAGGGGCGGGGGTTCGTGTGAGTGTGTGTATGCGTGTTGTGTAGTGTGTTTGCGTGTGTTGCAGTATGTGCGTGTGTGTCTGTGTGTATGTGTGTGTTGTAGAATGTGTGCGTGTGTGTGATGTAGAGAGTGTTTGTGACTGTGAGCTTTTATTTACTTTTGTGTGAACGGTTGTTTTGATTGTGATAGTGTTCAATGGTATTTCTTAGCTTTATGGTAGTAACGGCAAGTTTGAAAATTGGTCCTGTCACCAAATACTTTTACCGTTATAAAATAAAGGTTCATTTTCATTGTTGTCATTGTCTCTCGCTCTCTCTCTCTTTCTCTTCAGCGGAAATACTAATTTTATTCTGATGCGTAGTTAGCAACATCCGTTTAGTTTTAAAGTTCTACAAATGTGTTACAGATACATTGTTCATTTGGATACAGTTGAGTAAAACGTTTACATTCTTTTGTAAAGCAACAAATAATATGGAGTGCTGTTTTGGGGTGTATTTGCGTTCATTCCCGAACCAACCCGAGACTCTTTTTTGTCGATGTGGATGAGACTTACCTTTAGCTTGAACGAGTTTACTTTTGTTTCAGAAGTATTCTCGTTATTAATATCTCCAGCAAATTAGCACTCTTCTGTAAGTTCGAACAAACATTAAAGCGACCTGATCCAGGGCGGGGCTTCATCTACACATCGTACCGCGTTCTCAGTGTTGTTTTACTTTAACTATGAATCTTCACATACGATAAGCGGAATAGTCCTTCAGTGCAACGTTATTGTAGGACCGATTAGGAACATTTATAAGGGAATTATTGTATTTTAAAAGGTATTCTTGCCTGAAGCATTTGTATTTAATACAACAACCTAGTCATCGCTGATAAATCATACGGATTTTGGGAGGTACTGTTGTCTGGCCCACGAAATTAAAATTGACGTTCGTTTGCCTTACATACAGAGTACAGACGTCAAACTAAATTTTAAATTAGTCATGTGGAGGGGCGGATCGGCGAGGGGACAGGGGGGATTCCTGCGGTTCTGGACACCCCCGACAGCGGAACAAAATTATTTAATGGTTCAGTGGTTTAATGGGTTATTACAGATTTTCATCCATGTATCTTATATTAAGATAACCCGGACGAGGCCTCAGTTATTTTGGGGTTTTCTAGGATGAGGCCTCGGGAACAAAGTTTTGATATAACTCTTTGAGAGAAAATGTTTACTTAAGCAACGTGCATAAGCATACAAGTAATCTCTTGAAAAGAATTTTCGTCTACCCGTTCGCTCGTATCTGTTTGTACTCGGCTCGTGTACAGTAAGAAGAGTAACTTAAGGTTTTCGACTGTTGGACGGTTAGTTCGTCTTTTACGTGGGTTTATTTATAAAACACGGTGTTCTTGTGGTTGCATGGGTACTACTGAGAAGATTGCAATCGTCATAAAAAGAAAGGAAATTTCACTTTTAAAAACATGTTTGCACACAATGTGGTTCCCATATATTGGAAATTCACTGTACACAATTAGGCGGGAAAATGCAGCTATGCTCTTCCTTAAATTTGTGTTCAACTGACCTGTCTGGTACATTGCAGAATCTCTCGCGTTTTAAGTCCCTTCTATTTATAGAATTTTTAGGACGGGTAGCGGTGGGGCGAATTAAATAGCATGTCCATGATGTCAAAGGCGGGCCGGCCTAAACCTCTGACAACTGAAGTAACAAGATACAAATTACGTTGTGTCTAGTTGCGCCAACCTCGCTGCTGAACGTACATTATGGCTCGAAACGCCATATGTCTCTTAAACCTTTTTAATAATAATTAATTAATTTTTGCAAGTTTTGGATCCACTATATACTCCATCAAACAGTCAGCCCTGGACTAGACTGTGTGGAACAAAACAGTCAGCCCTGGAAGAGGCTGCGTGCCTTTCAGATGAGTGACTTGAAACATCAATTTCGTCACTGTGTACACGGCGTTAAGAGACTAGCGATGCCATGAAGTCAATCTTATATTGGCGTCATTTTGCTGCTCGTGGTATTATTCTTCAGAATTCCTGTCGCTACTCCAACCCACAGAGCATACTGATGGCGGGAGGCGCCGTGTGTCCATCTTTTTTTGTGTGTGCCGGCGTGTGTGTTGATCAGAGGTTGGCTTAGAGAGGATAAAAATGGATCTGAAGGATACGCTTAAAACATAATAATAATAATAATAATAATAATAATAATAATAATAATAATAATAATAATAATAAATAGTCCTTGTATAGCGCTGTTTTCCAGGAAAACACTGGACTCACTGCGCATGCACAACAGCACACCCTCTCTCTCTGACACACGCACAATTATACACTACTTAAAACTTTAATATGAACAACTCTGCATGTTCCTAAAAAAAAAACACATTTGAGCTCCAAACAATACGGTAGACTTTGGGATAAAATCCACATCTTGTTCAACAGGAGATATTTCAACATCAGAATCAGTTCAAAGACAAAAGGTAGAGACCCTTGACAGAGAGGACAGCTCTCATTTAGAAAGGACTTTGTTGGTTATGGTTCATCCCATCTTGTGTTGACTTTGCGACAGGATTTGTTTATAGCTGGGACCAACGTCTGAAAAATGTAAAGGAGTACTGATGTTTTTACTGCAGAGTGTGCAGATGGATACTACGGCGCTACCTGTGAAAGCTGCGGTCACTGTGCTGGAGGAGCGCCCTGTAACAAACACAACGGGAACTGTCAGTCTTGTGACGATCCACGCTGGTCCACGCCAATATGCAACAGTAAGCTCCATTTTCTTTTCTCAAAGTGACCCGCGTGTATCGTCTTAACCCTTTGCGTGCCGGTAGCGTTTTTAGTCGCGATGATTCCTGTAGGATGTCAGGATGTTGTTATTCCTGTAGGATGTCAGGATGTTGTTATTCCTGTAGGATGTCAGGATGTTATTCCTGTAGGATGTCAGGATGTTGGTATTCCTGTAGGATGTCAGGATGTTGTTATTCCTGTAGGAGTCATCGCGACTAAAACCGCTATCGACAAGCAAAGGTTTAACAATAACATAAATTGCGTACAGATGGCGACATGCGTAATATAATAATGAAATGTAATTCATAACAATTGAAGATGGCTGTATTCCTTGTTACTATTACAATGTAGACATAATAACGCAAGGGTTTCTCAAAAGTGAAAAAAAAAAAAAATCAAGTATGGTAGGAAAATATTTTTCAGGAGAGGAAAAGAAACACAACTTTTCGGATCGAAGATCCGTCACTAAGTTATTGTTATTTGTTTCAATACTGTCATCTTATGTACGCCATCAATTGATGTTGATCTTCAGGTTGCTCACCTGGCTATTACGGCTCTACCTGTACACTGTGTAGTACCGGATGTCAGAACGAGTCGTGTCAGCAGGACGGTACCTGTAGCTGCAAACCCGGATGGACGACACAGTACTGTAACACACATAAGTCGGACGCGTCTGAGAATCATTTTTCCTGGGGAAGTCAATATTTATTGACAACTAATGAGGCGCGTCCTACGTCGCTCACTCATTACTCCATAAGCCAGTCCTGGCTACCGTGCACCCTCCAACCCCCCCCCCCCCCCTCAATACTCCATAAGATAGACTTTAAGCTTGCGATCTTTAAGCCATGTTCCCCTAAAATCCTTAGGTACACACACCAGAGATATAGCTGATGGCGCAAAGGTACCCAGTCACGCTCTTAGCGGATGCTAAAATGCGCTTAAGAAACATTTTCCTCTAAATAAATCAGAATTCATCCCAGAAACCCAAATTAGGCTCTGTTATGTTAAGGCGCACCTTCTGCGTCCTCTGCCAAAAATAGAATGACCGGGGGGGGGGGGGGGGGCGGGGCGGGGGGGGGGGGGAGGGAGGGGGTGCATGGTGGACCGGGCTAGCACTTGGACTCTTTATGACTATGACATTTTGTTGTCTACGGTTTTTAAATATATTGATTTTGACCTTTCAACTTGACATGTCAAGAGTTCGGAATATGCTTGGGTGTTAATGCAGTTGATGGTCTTGGTCCTGGCGTTCGGTCGACGGAGGTCGAAGAGAGAGCCGTCTAGTCTGTACTTCAGGTACACTCCCTTCTCAAGGTCGCGTACTGCATGGGTCATGACACACGTGAACAACAGGTTGAACATCACGGGGGCAAGAACAAAACCGTGTTTCACACGGAAATGTCGAAGGGTGCGGATGTGTCGCCGTTTGACTGGACAACTCCTACCATTCCATCATGGAAGAGGCGGATGATGTTGGTAAACTTCCTGGGGCAGCCGAGCTTTTACGAGGATGACACAAAGCGCGTATCTCTTCACGGTGTCGAATGCTTTGGTCCGATCTACCGATCTATGAAGACAGCGTAGAGGTCCATCTTTGATCCTTGATGCGCTGTTTGCCGATGACTGTGCGCTGATGGCGCACACTGAGTCTGACCTCCAGACCATCGTCAACAGGTTCTCGGAAGCCTCCCGACTGATTGGCCTCACCATCAGTCTCAGCAAGACCGAGGTCCTGCACCAACCAGCCCCAGGCACAAGAGCCGCCCCCCAGCCCCCCACCCCCAAAGTGTATATCGAAGGCAACGAGCTGAAGACTGTCGACCAGTTTATGTACCTGAGGAGCATCATCTTTTCTGACGGTACTATCGACAAGGAATTCGCAGCTCGCATCAGCAAAGCCAGTCAAGCCCTGGGTCGCCTGCGCACTCGTGTGTTGAACAACAACGTCAAGCTCTCCACCAAGATCAAAGTCTACAAGGCAGTAGTCCTCCCCAGCCTCCTCTACGGCTGTTATTCATGGACGCTGTACAGAAAGCAGCTTGAACGTTTCCACATGAGATCCCTGAGCTCACTCATGGGCATCAAATGGCAAGACAAGCTGACAAACCTGGAAGTCCTGGACAATGCTGGCTTAGTGAGTGTTGAAACCTTGATCTTAAAGTCACAACTCCGCTGGACAGGTCATGTCATACGCATGGATGATTCTCGCATGCCGCGTCAACTCCTGTATGGTGCACTCTCAAAAGGCAACAGGAAGCAAGGACGGCCAAAGAAACGCTTCAAAGACTGCATAAGAGACAGCCTCAAGTACTGCGTCTTCCCGGTAAAGGAACTTGAAGCACAAGCACAATACAGATCCGGCTGGCGTGCCGCCACCAGGAAAGCCTGCACGCTCTTTGAACACAATCGGCGCGAACGGATCACCAGTGCCAGAGCTCGCAGAAAGACAGCGTCGACTCTCCCCACAGCTACGTTCCATTGCCCCCATTGCCCTCGCAGGTGTGGCTCCAGGATTGGCTTGGTCAGCCACACCTGCACCCACAAATAGAAGTCATGCACAATGACAACATTATCGGTTTCGATGGTCTACCCTTTATAATGCAGTTGAACCATGATTCTATTATCTATAAGTGTGCCGTGTAATGTCACGGACGATACACGTTTGGACAGGTATTTTCCAGATATCATTAACTTATTCAGCCCGACGCACGTATTTCCAAAATGTTGGAGGCGTTATTTAACGACTACGCACAGTTGCAGGAGATGGATCGACCATGATAATTCAAGGGTAGTGCGAGATTAGCTTGGCGCCTGTCGGCGCCAAGCTAATCTCGCACTACCCTTGAATTATCATGGTCGACCCATCTCCTGCTGTACTGCGTCAGGGCTGAATGGGTTAAGTATGTTCGAAAGTAAAATTTCAGATTTTTCGTGTTCCCCGCCATATTCTACATAGACTGACTTTGTTATCGCGTGCATGTACAGTTGGTATGCTAAACTGGATTGTAGATTTGTTAGTGACGGTGTGAATCATGTTTGCATGTAGGCCTACGCTGACCCCGTATGGCTTGGATAAGAGACGTCTCAATGATGTAGACATAGGCAGATGAGCAATAGCAACAGTTTTCATGGGGAAGAGATGTTTTCAGTGGTCAGTGTGCACACAAAATGTGTACTCGTGATTGCCTGTGCGGAAATTTCTTTTTGAGACTAGGTATGCCCACATGTACGTAGGATCACCCATAATGTCAGACTGTCAACACATAACAGTTTGTTTTACTACTGGATAGAGCTCATAAAAGTGTGTAGTCGCGCAAAAGTTCAAAGCCCTGTCATTTTATAGTTATGAAAATCACAACTTGGCAAAAATGAGTCGATTTGCGCATTTCATGAAATTCCAAGTTAAAGGTCGCATAACTATACAAAATCTTTAGACTGACAATATTCCACTTGTTGTAGTGATGAAACCCAACACCTAGGTTGTACTGATTTTCTTTACAGCTCCTATAATAATGTACTTTAGAAGGTGTAAAAATTATACTTTACAAATGGTATGAAAAAAAATCAGAGTCAAATAGCGCGCTTTACTATACTAGCAGTATACACTCGCGCTATTTTCTACGAAGCACATGTTCAAGCTTGCCGGATCCCGACTAAAGGGACGGAGCTTAACCATTCGCACCAAAAACGTGGATCAGTCTATTGGATACAGTGTTAACTTCAACTCTTACATAAGGGATCAACTTTATTTCAATCTCCGATACGCACAGTTTCAAGCGTTTCAATCCCAAAAGGTGATTCCTTTGGCGAGGTCGGTGATGAGGAAAAAGGACCATGTACATGCATGTATAGGGCACGGTGAATAGTCACATTTTGATGGTTTGAATGTCTAAAACACTCGCGCGCGCGCACACACACACACACACACACACACACACACACACACACACACACACACACACACACACACACACGCACATAAACGCGCTCGCGCGTGCGCACCCGCATGCAAAAATGTTGTTGACGCGTTCTAATTTCATTGTGAATGAGGAGAGATTTGCTTTCTACGGGATACAAAATTCGCAGTCATTATCCAACATTCAGTAAGTCGGTCTGATTGTATGTATTTGTTTTGTTTCGACAAGGTATTATCAACAAGTAATGATATTTGTGCCGTAAAACCGAAACCTTTGGCCATATTTACTTGATATTTCACATTTCATAATAGCTTTATCCTCCACTGTTTACCCAATAATTTCAGCTACTTCAGGCAAGATTCAAAGGCTGTGTGGTGTTTTGATGAACGTCAGGGTCCGAGTTGTGAATTTACGGCATTTGCTAGCTTCTGCTAGCTTCAGTCCTGACAGTCTCTTTTTCAGTTCAGGAAAGAAGCAAAAATCGCATTGGTCGAGGCACAGACTGCTTGATGGTTTAGGAAAAACACGAATATTTTATATTTTGCTTTTCTGTGTAGGACACGATAACCTTGACTTTGTGGTCACTGACATTTTCAAGAAAAAACAGTCGTTCCGATCACTGACAGATGGCGGCTGCTCATAAACAGGCTTTAACACGTTTGGAAAAAGAATTTCTTTCATGTTATTTATTGCCTGCGCGCTCCACTGGTCAAACGTGAACAATGACACGAACCTGTAAGTTTTGAAAAAAGAAAAGAAAAAATGTTGCCTTCAATTCTGATAATCTGACAAAGGTGCATCTAGTGCAGTCGCTTCTCATCAGAGGCCAGCCAATCCTGATTGGACTGTTTGTTGGGTATACCATTACAGGACCAGCAAGTATCGCCTTCAGTGATGACATCAAGCGGTCGTTTGAGGCGATTTAGGCTAACCGTTCGGAGCAGTTAATCTAAGCGATCAAATTCGTATGCATCTGAGCCTCTGTCAACAAATGGGGTATCCTTATTGCAGATACTTTTTTAAGGCCAAGGTCATTGCGCACTATTCTTTGAACTGTTTCAACAAACGATCAAAAATCGGAAATTTAAAATATTTCTCAAGAAAATGACATGTGTATTTTCCTATCAATAAATAAGCAAAGAGGAAAGTTTGTTCGTAACTGGCTGAAAATTGACAGTCAGACCTGTACTCAGTTGCCCTCAAAGTCGTCTCTTTTAGAGTAAAATTGTACATTCCAATTGCAGCCAGTGCGAGGCAATACGCAAGTACCGTATCAACCATCTTTCAAATTTGTTTAGATTTTGACAGGGCCGTCTCAAATTCTCACTTATTTAAAAATGTGGAAATAAATGTATTATTTTGGAGAGTCCACTGTTTTCAAGCACAGCTGTTTACAACACATTTTCAAGGACGTCACACAGCGGCATGGCTGAAGATATCACCCCCATATTGTGCACGAATAAAATGCAAAGACTCGAATCTGTTTTGATACTAATTGTATTTATGTGACTTAAGTAGTTTACAAAATAGCGGACCAACTATCATTACTTTCTGTTCATTCCTCGTACCTGGTCGCTTCACGGCAATTTGGGAAGAGAGACCAATACATGTACAACACATAACTAATAATGTCTGTGTGACAGGATGTGCCGACGGCCGTTTCGGCCAGGGTTGTGGTTATAGCTGTGGTCACTGTGAAGGGGGAGCGGCCTGTGACAAGGGGAACGGACACTGTGTGGCGTGTGACGGAGCGTATGGACTGCCCTTCTGTCAGGAGTGTAAGTGTTATGTAAACAACTTCTCGTGATCCCTGGTGTATCCCTTGCACTGCATGTACCATCGAATGCGCGTGAAGACGCATCTTGCTAAATACCTGAACTGTGACGCCCATATTATTAGATGTTTGACGAGTTAAGCTTTGCCAGTGGATCATGTCGCCTCGAGGGTCCGGTCGGGGAGTGGGAGGGGGGTGGGGGGGGGGGGGAGAGGAGTCAAGGTCGTAAGTAAGAGCCTCAGGCTTAGACTCTTACCTCCAGAATTGACCCCCCCTGACCGGACCCTCGAGGAGACAAGATCCACTGGCAAAGCCTAACTCCTAATACAACGATTTTGTCTTCAACTGTAAAAGGTATAAGTGCGATGTAAACCCTTAAAAGGACCCCACTTTACGTGTTATGTAGAGATTCAGGGGACGTAAATCTACAAACTTCCGACTATCAATCAACAACCTCACGCGAACTGCATTCGATTGGAATTTATCTCGCAGGTTTTTTGTTTTTATTCTTTTGCATGAAATTGTTAAGATCGGCAAAACACAACGCGTGCATATAGTTATTTGCGCAAACCCCTCAATTCTTATTTATGTAGCTTTTTGTTTCTTCGCCGTTTCGAATACGGTCAGTACGTGATACGGCCTTCGCTTCACTTGAATTTTGCTTTCGTTCATATTATCTAACTTATCCAGTTATTTAGTTATGTTGTGTATCAAACTTGTAGCAGCGGTATCACAGAACGCCTACATATACTTCTCTTTGTTGTGTAGCCCCCTAAATTATTTATTTATTGGTATATTTTTATTTAGATGGTTGACTGAATGAATAAATGTTTGTTCCGAGAAATGTGATTTTCCAAAGGTTTATTTGGGGGAGAACTCTTTGCTCAGCGAGTAACGTTGTCCTCGAAACATGTCATAAGGGGGGCTACTTATCATAATTTTACCTTGGTGACAAGGGGACTCCGGTTGCCTTGTGAACGGACGACCAGGGAGAAATATCGAATAGAGCCATGCCAATGAGAATAAATGTAAAAAAATTGAAATAAGACAATTATTATTATTATTATTATTATTATTATTATTATTATTATTATTATTATTATTATTATTATTTAAATGATTTGAAACATAACAGTGACACAGTAAATATACGTTCACGCTTGCAGATAATTATTATATTATGTAAAAATCTTCGGCAGGCTTAAACGAAATAATGAATGAGCCTTGATATGATTAAAGCAGTCAAGGTTCCTCGATTGCATAAATAGCAGCGGAAGTGTCGTATAGCGTTGCCGCAGCTATTGATGCGGGAAAATTTGAATGATTGTACTAAAATGAATCAAATGACTGACATTCGTATATAATCTAAGTTGCTCAGAAAATGTAACCCAGATATGAGTTTGTCTGATACATCCAGCGTTTTCAATTCAAATCACAACTGTTTAAAGGCCCTACACTTCCGCGGGGAACTGCTTGAAACAACCGTGTATTGTGGTGTTTCATTACAGACTAAGTCCATTTGAGACAACGTGACATCTGAACACTGTACAAAAACCTAGTTCATCTGAGGTGTAATCATTCTCGTCTAAAAATAGATTAGCAGCAGACGACACAGATACGGTGATAGTTTCGACTACTATAGACATGCGCATTGAATACAAATATGTCATCACAGTGATTCTGTCAAGCAGACGCTTCTTTGGCGGTGTACCTTCAAAAGTGGTTGTACAACTAGAATGACATTCCTTGCAAGGAATCAGCTTGGTGACTGATACAGAGCCTAGCAAATAAAAGTTAGTAGTAGCGTCAGAGATTTGAAACACTGCGCAAGATTGACACGGCTGGTCTGAGATCAGTGCCGAGTCAGGAGGCAAGACCGATTCGAGGAGAGGAGAAAAATCAAGTTCCTGGCCGGTAAGACTGTGAGACCGACGCAGAGATGAAAAACAAGGCTACATTTCGACTGGTAAGTAGCATTCCGAACATTTTATATGGCCCGTGTACGCTACGTCGTCGTTTATGTTCTCTTGATTCGACACATTTCCCGCTCGTGTGTTGAGCCGAGATTACATCAGAAACTGTCAGGGGACGTGTAGTGAACCACAAGTGTTCGTACACACTACAAATGTGTCACAATAATGACAGTATACACACGAAGCGTGACTGTTGAAAGGTTACCGGTTGTGGGCTGGCAGTTGAGCGCCTGTGAGCAGACTTCCACAAACGCTTTATAGTACGGTACTAAGTACGTAACAGCATTCAGTAACCACAATAACCTTTCAGCAAGTGGAGACTGGTCGGCTTCAGGAGATACAGTTTATAGTCTTGTTCAGAAATATTCACGGTTTACAATTCTGAGCATGCCGTTTATTGATCGCATGGTGTGAGAGTGTGTGTGTGTGTGTGTGTGTGTGTGTGTGTGTGTGTGTGTGTGTGTGTGTGTGTGTGTGTGTGTGTATGTGTGTGTGTGTGTGTGTGTGTGTGTGTGTGTGTGTGTGTGTGTAGTTGTAGGTCTGGATGTGTATAGCTGACAATGTCACATGATTTTCTTTCAGATATATTTCGCCAATGACCCCACAGAAATTCGCCTGCCAAGACTCAATACCTGTCAGGTTAGTACTCTCTTTCTCTAATGTGTTTAAAGGGGCAGTCCTGACCTTTTTTATGCTAGAGTTCGCAAAAAGCTTGTACCGGGAAGAGAGGGGGAATATGAGAGTTTTAGGGAATCTTCTATGGTCCTCATTTTTCTATGTTATTCGCTCACAAAAACGCACACGACCTTGCCTTTCCTTTTTCTCAAATTCCTTTTATTTTTCTCTGTAATTAGATATATAAAGAAAGAACTGAATCTTTATTAACACTATGACTGAGAATTTAAGGGGTTAACTCAGTCATAGTGTTAATAATACTTCAAATCCTCCCCCCCCCCCCCCCTAGACGAAACGCCCGATCAAACCAGTGCTTGTAACCCGAAGCAATTATATATAATACATAAACACCTCATGCCTACGCTTGACTGGTTTTGAAAGACCCCCACTTCAATTCAGGTAAGATATGAATAGACCTGTTCTGAAAATAGCAATTATTCGCATTTTCATGTCGGGACGAGATTGCCTTTTGAAACCGGGATCGAAATCTTTTGAATCAGATCGGTATGCACCCAGCATGTCACGGTATTCATAACGGAATTTTTAATTTTTCCAATTATGAGTTTACCCGTTCGATTTGCCATTAAATGCAAATGGCCGACACTCACACACACAGACAATCTCACCCTTTTTTTTCACAGAGAGAGGCCCGTTATAAAGACAGTAATCATACACCTTTACCCCGCTCTGTTTTATGTCTGTGCTTATAACAACATTACAAGCACTGACGAAAGATTTTGGACCGGCTGACTTACTCTTTGTATAAACACCATGAAGTCTTCACAGACACAGAGTTAAAATGAGTTTGCAACCTGTTGGAAAACGGAAAAAGGCTTTAAGTTAAGATCCGTCTTGTATTTTATGACGAGGGGGGGAGAGGGGATTACTGTTGACTGTTATTTCTACACAGAATGAAACAGACATGATCAAGCCAGTTCGAACATGACTAGTAACGCAGGCACTGACAAAGGGTGTAGGTTGATTTTGCTGGTCATTTCAAAAGGCTTTGAACTTGATGTTGACACAGTAATTGATTTGCCGCTCCGTGAATACACACAGTGAGCGTCATGAGTGGCGTTTTATATCTCTGTTTGTTAGACTGCCTGGTTTTGTTTGCTGATTTTATTCTGCACGTTTTGCACATTTCGAAATCAGGCACGATCAAGCCAGTTTGAACTTGACTTGACAAAGGGTGTTTGATTAGCGTCATGAGTGGTTTCTGCTTGTTAGCCGACTAGTTTGCCTGATGCCGTCGTCTCTACGCGTTGTGTAGTCATTTTGAAAACAAAATGTGTTTTGCTAGGAAGGACTTATGTGTTTTGTTAAGAAACATCATCTAAACCAAAAGATAAGTTTTGTTTTAATTTTAAGTTACATAAGGTTACCTTAAAGTGAGTTACAATAGGAACTTATTAACTACTTACAATAAGAACTTATTAATTACTTACCCTAATTTACTTACAAGTACTTAATAACAACTTGACTCTAGTCACGTATACTAAGTCTTTTTTACTAAGTTACAAGAGCAACGAAAACGTTTTTTTTTTTCAATAATATTCCGGTGGTGCAGATGGTGTTAAATGTGGCATGACATTTTTCTGTGAATTGTATGATATTAATAAATGATTACCAAATCTGATTTTTATTTGTTTAAAAGATTGTGTAGTTTTTCTGTGGTTTCCTGAACACCGATCTTTTTTCCTTCCGCTAAAAAACTAGCCTTCAGTTCTTCAACATTTACGGGAGATTGACTACGCATCTTATTCTGTATTTCAGACTTTTGTTGTTTGTAGTTATTTAAATCATCCTGGACTCGCTTAAATTCCTCGTCATTAATACAATTATCATTCAATGCCTTACTGATAATAAGTTTAAGTTTTTTAGCATGATGTTGAAGCAGGCCACAGTGGACCTTGATGATGACGATGCAGTGTACATCAGGTATCGTCTCGATGGCAGCCTGTTCAACCTCAGACGACTGCAGGCCCACACGAAAACCCTAGACCAACTGATTCGTGAGCTGCTTTTTGCTGATGATGCTGCCCTCGTTGCACACACAGAGAGAGCCCTGCAGCGCATCACGTCTTGCTTCGCAGATGCTGCCCAGCTCTTTGGACTCGAGGTCAGTCTGAAAAAGACAGAGGTCCTCCATCAGCCGGCACCCAAGACAGTGTATCGCCCTCCTCACATCACCATTGGCGAGTCTGATCTAAAGTCAGTGCACCAGTTTACTTACCTTGGCTGCATTATCACGTCGGACGCCAAGCTGGACAAGGAGCTTGACAGTAGGCTGGCAAAAGCGAACAGCGCTTTCGGGCGACTTTTCAAGCGGGTGTGGCACAATCAACAGCTGAAAACAGGCACCAAGATCAGCGTGTACAGAGCTGTGGTCCTCACCACCCTGCTGTATGGTTCCGAGTCCTGGGCCCTCTACCGCAGCCAACTACGACTCCTCGAACGCTTCCACCAGCGCTGCCTGCGTACCATCCTGGGCATTCACTGGAGTGACTATGTCACCAACGTCGAGGTCCTTGAACAGGCTGAAACTGTGAGCATCGAGGCTTTGCTGCTGCGGACACAGCTCCGCTGGGCGGGGCATGTCTCCAGGATGGAGGATCATCGCCTACCAAAGATCACCCTGTTCGGCGAGCTTGCTACTGGACACCGTGACAGAGGGGCACCAAAGAAGAGATACAAAGACTGTCTCAAGAAGTCACTTAGTGCCTACCAAATCGACCACCACCAGTGGTCTTCGCTTGCTGCGGACCGTGACACCTGGCGCTCCACCATTTACAAGGCAGCTGTCTCCTTTGAGGACTCTCACAGAGCTAGCCTTAAGGACAAGCGGCTCAGGAGAAAAAACAGAGATGCCGCAGCTCAGAACCCCGGCCATACCTTCCCCTGCAGCCACTGCGGTCGAACCTGCCTGTCTCGGATTGGCCTCGCAGCCACGAACAAGCCTGCAGACGTCGTGGGCAACTCCTATAAAATCTTCGTTCGCGAAGTCAAGCCAAGAGAATAAG
Organism: Semisulcospira habei; assembly: GCA_036245525.1. Taxonomy (NCBI): domain Eukaryota; kingdom Metazoa; phylum Mollusca; class Gastropoda; family Semisulcospiridae; genus Semisulcospira; species Semisulcospira habei. The sequence continues at coordinate 249,518,240 of BTPG01000003.1, read as the reverse complement.
TTTAAGACTGCTCAGCTTTGCACCCGCCAAAGTACTCAATGCTTCATGTTTTTCTAATTTCGTGTGAAACCTCTTGTTCAAGGCCTCCAAACCAAAGCACGCTAGGCATGTAGCAACGCTTAGACCCTCAACTGCTATTCCAGCCAAACTCCCAATTCCTGTGGCGAACAGAACAATACCCCCTACAGAACATGAAGCTGAAACTGCGCCAATAGCCATAGAAGTGTTTTGAACAGAATTAAATACTGACTTATACCGTCTTTTGCACCGTGAGTATTTCGCCTCCTCACTCTCCAAATATTTCAAAGCTTCTGTAATATTATTTAATCTGAATGCATCTGCCTGTAATGTTTTATCTGAAGCAATTGGCATATGTGGATCAGGTGCAAGTGTTGTTTTATTCATCACATTTGTTTCAGTCGGATCAAGCGTCGGTAGTTGCGGATAGAAGTTTACCATTTTTTTTATTGACAAATATTTTTTTTTATTTAATCAGCAATTACATTTTGCAACTCTTCAAAAGTATACAATTTGCTGGCATAATAAAATGCAACAAGATCAATGTGTTCAAGGTTTATGTAAGTTAGACGAACAAAAGTTGTTTTGTCGACCACCACCTTGACAGCTGGAACACTGCTCGAAACATTAATAACATCATTATTTTTTGTAATGGCAATAAAGACCTTTGATGATTCTGTTACTGTTTCGTCCCATGTAAGTTTAATTCCCTGTGCAATTTGAGCCTCTTTAGCAGTAGTTACTGATTTCATGATAATTTCAAATACTATTGTTACTTCTCTAGCCACGACTAAGCTTGCTGGCATAAACACAACAGAAGTATCTGATCTACCCTTTCTAGTTGTAAGAAGATATCTCCGTCTCTCATAATTTTCAACTTTCAGTTTTTCTCTGCTATTGTTGTCTGGGGCAAAGCTTGGAACAAGACTTACAATAAGCGGCCCAGAATTAACAACTTTCCTAAACACTAAGGCGCCTTCATCATCAGTGTATACATAAGGACTAATAAATTCCAACTTTATGTCCCAGTCAATTGTGGGTGGTGGAACAGGTACAGGTGAAACCACCCACTTACTACCCACATGTATTAAGTTGTAAGGCGCATTATTTACAGGTGGAGTAGGTACAGTAACATCACGTAGCTGACCAAGTTTAGGAATCTGTTTTTCACCGTCTTTCATGTCGACAATTACTTTCCTCTTGTACATGCCATTTGAATCAAGTTCAAAACCATATATTTCTCCAACATCCCCTTCCTTCTCAAAATCCTGGACGTCTGCCAAATCTTTCAATTCTGTTACTGGACATGCAACTGGTATGATTCTCGACTTTGGACCACCACTCATTTTTTATAAACAAAAATAAAATTATTTAATTTCCAACACAAAACTAAAATCATGCATAAGAACTGGTTTGTCATCCTGATTAGTTACAGATATACTCAGTGACTCAAAGAAACTAGAACCTAATTTCTTAAACTGCAAATTAGGAAATCTAACAACCACACTTTCACAATATGGAGCAGTTCCAGTTGGTAAGCATCTCAACAAAGTTGAAGGCTTTCCATTGTGAACATTCTCAGATGTGTTTAGTTCTTTCAAATAAACATTTAGCACTGTGTGTACTGACAAATTGACAGGGCGTTTTCCAGTTATTTTAAGTTTTTTGGTCTTCATTGTTATAATACCAGACATAGCTTCATCTAAATCATCTGATCTCCACCAATCTTCATCAATATAAAATCCAAGTAAATATGCAAATCTATCTGAAATTTTTAACCAATCTTGTTTCAGAAATTCTAATGTAACAAGTAGGTTAGCTGGATTTAAAGTTGCTTTAATTTTAAATTTACTTTGAAACCATTCAGCTATAGTACAAAAGTCATAATACCCAGGAGGTATAGCTTCAGTCTTACCATCAAAAATTACTTTATTATATATGTCATCTTCTACATTAAACCATTTTACTGCTGTAGAACATTTCATGGATAGCTACAGCCTTGCTACCATCACGATTATCAATCCCATTAGTTAACCACACTGGTTTGCTTGTGTCAAGATTTGTTAATGTGATAAACATTTTTATTATCTCATATAAAAAAGGATGGAATTTAAATCACCAACCATTACCACTACAAACGCATTTCAATTTAATGTGGATGCCAAATATAATGTTGCACCTACTTATGAACAGAAAATAATTCAACTAAATCAACTAGACATAGCTGTGTCTGAACAAGATCTATTCCAAGTCAAAGTACCGAATCCGTTTGACCATTACCTAAACCCTCCAATAACAGATGACTCTACTGCAAGAAAGTGGTCCTCAAGTCCACTACAGATGTTTCAAAACCAACTCAACTTTGCAATACTATGCTCAACTACAGGCTGTGGTGTTTCATTTACAGACCACTTGAATCACTCAAACAAACTAATTAAGTCTGTGTATCGTTTCCATGTTTATTACCAGCTTAGACGTATACTGTCAGAACTGCATACACCATTACCAACTGAATCCAGTTTCAACAGGTATAACAACCCCATGGATATGAAAGCATTTGAACGCATCTGTAATGAATTTAACATTAACCCTGGCACTAAGTATGACTTCACACAAAGACTTGATGATCACAAAGGCATGGGTACACTTTATTACGCTATGAGTCACAGACAATACCCTCAAGATTATTACCCTGGTTACACTTCATTCTCATCAAAATCACAAGTCTGGATAGGATCAATAGAGCAGAAGCAGTCAAACGCCTGGACCACATTTATTTTAGATAAATCTGACGGGTTTACTCAAGCGGGAGTCGAGCGCGTAAATGAGTCTATCAGAACATATGTCTGGTGTATACTAGGTGCACAATCACTAACAAAATCGAATATTTTGAATGGAAGTGGAATATTTGAATCTCAAAAACAGTTTCTCGCTAATCTTGAAGATTCAATAAATTCATCAGTTGATCTCCCATCTAGCATACAGCGCTACCAAAACGTACTCAGATATGCCAGATCGAAAGTTGACTTTGTAGTTGGCACTGGGTTATACATGTTACCATCTGATCTTCAACTCCAAATGGGTACAATAACAAATTATAATAATGAAATCATTGTTGCAGGTGTTGGTCAGAAATTAGGACTCAATAAAAGTGTAAACTTAGGAGCAACAACTGCGCATGTACTGTCATTAAAATCATTACAGGAGGTTACTTCCCCTGCCCCACCACTGGTACCCATACGGTCAGTAACAACCCCTGACACACATGAGTCAGAACGAACTGCATTAGTAATAGGATTAACAGGGCTAGGAGTATTACTTCTTTATCTGTTTTATTAAATAACCCGCCATTAACCCTCCTACTGTCACCAAAAATACCCACACATGTTCTGCCATAAACCCAACTACCTTTGCTGTAGTATTAATCAACCAGCTGACAACCGTGCCTAAAATGCCAGGCAATGCGTCTACTGCTTTCAGAGCCAATTTCTTAAGCAAGTCTGATATGTGAGACAACTGTTTCTTTACCCACGACTGTAAATCTTTTGGATCTGTGGGAGCCGGTGGGCCCGGGGGTGGCGGTGCACCCCCACCAACCCCAGCACCGGAGACAGCCAGCACTACAGTGCCGATAATAAACCCAAGAGCAGTAATTAAACTAGCAATTGTAATACCCTGCTCTCTGAAAAGTGTTTTAAGTCTCTCAGCCAGAGTAGTGTCTTCGTGAAGTATTTTCTGAATAGTTTCTCTAATTCTGTTAACTTGGGTTTTCAGTTTTCCTCTTGCAATACTAATCACTTCTAACCGTCCTGATCTTTCTATCTGCAAATCATTTAATCTGTGCTGTATTCTCTCTTTCATTTCTGTGTCAAGATTCCCATTGTCTGCTGTAGCCAGTTTCTCTTTTTCACGTTCTATGTGTTTATCAAGCTCTCCCAGTTTGGCAAGATTATTAACCATCTCACCTCTTATTGTCTGCAGTGATTTGTCCAATCCCATAATCTCCCTCATTGACAAAGGTGGATCATCTATTGTTTTCAAAGCGTCATTTATTTGCCCTTCAGTAAATGATGTTTCTTGTATCACAGTGTTTGCTATTTCTGGTAGGCTTGTTACTGGTGCCATTTCAATCTCTTGCCCTGTTGGCAACTTTGTTTGTGTGTCGTGAAGAACACTAACCAGTCTTGGGGGAACGGGAGACCCTCCAATTCCAAGGTACCTTGCCAACCCAGAGTTACCACCGACTTCACCTTTAATTGTACTTAAAGCTCTAAACTTAGAAGGATTATTTTTATGTGTTAGATTTATTTTCCCTCTGTCCGTATTTACAAATAAGTGCCCTTTATCATATTCAAACTGGTTAGGATCCAAGACATCTGGGCGCGCTCCAAAACTTTCATAAAATGAGTTTACTTTATCTTTTAGCAGTTCGTGATGCATACTAGAACTAGTTACCATTCCAGTCATATCTGTGATACTGGTATCTGAGACATTCATGTCATCCATTTCAAAATCTTCATGATTAAATCCTCCCGCTGCCATTGTTTTATTAATTTATTATTTTTTATTGTGCATAATAAAAATGACACAGTCTTACGGATCAAAGTTAGACCCATACAGAAAACTACGTGAGCCCCTGGGTGTTAAGGGGATTAGACAATCGATAGTCATCACGAACAATCCAAGTACCATAGACCAGAACCAAACACTTACAGTCAAGTTTCCAAACCTACCTCCCAGTGACGTTATTGTTCCTGGCACTGCACGCCTTGCATTTAATATTGAACTATCATCAGACGCAGACGTAAACAGAACACTGGTTGACAATCTTGGCAGAGCAATTGTTAGGACTATTAAAGTAAAACTTGAAGGACAGGAAGTGTTTAGTCTTGACGACTCAGATGTATTTTACTGTTACAAAGATCTTTGGCTCACAAGAGAAGAACGAGAGGATCGTATTTACCAAGGTATACAGTCTGATAATGTTGGTAAACTTCGAATCAATGCTGGAGATAAGGTAACTACTGGGGTACCAAAGGATGTTATATTAGCAGAAACATATGGAACCAGATTTTACATTCCACTTGAGTTTGAAATCCTCACAGCTCATTTGCCTTATTATCAAGGGGCACTGAATGACCGTCTGAGCTTTGAACTAACTTTCAATGACTACTCCAAAGTTATTAAATCATCTGCCACAGATGCAACATACAAGATCTCTAACATTTCCTTGGAATATGAAATTGTCACACATATTGAACTAGCCAGACTCATACAAAATCAGTACCAGTCAAGACTTCCAATTTATTATGACAGGGTGATTAGACATAGTTTAATTCCCAAAGACAAGAGTGACCCAATGTGGAACTTAAACTTAAACACACCAGCCAGGTCACTGAAAGGTATTCTTATGTTGTTTGTTGAACCGGTGAGTCCATACAAAAGAGATTCAGAAAAATTCTACAATCCTAAGATTACACATTTGTCCTGTACAATCGAAGGCCGCCCTAATCAAGTGTACGCTTCAGGAATGTTACCTTATCAACACTATGACGAAACCACAAAGTATTTTGCAGGAGGAAGGATTAGAGATAAACCTGCAAACATTGCGTGCAAAGATCTACATCTGTATGATGTTAGGATCGGACAATACCTTACAAACAAGTATGCACTGTGGCTAGACCTTCGTAGTACAGATGACGATTATCTTCATGGGTCAGGACGAACTGTCGAGAATGGTAGTGATGGGATTACAATTCAGATACAAAAGAAGGTTGAAACTGCTGCAGCCATTAACATATATTTGTACCTGATATATGACGCACAACTCAATATTGCAGAAAGCAGACTGAGTGGACACATATATTAAAATTATATTGTGTATTAAAATGAACCGTAGCTTAATGACACTCGATCCACACTGTGGCTTATTTGTTGGTGCCACAGGGTGTGGGAAAACTCAATTCGTACTTGACTTATTACAAACAAGATACATACACCACTTTGAAAACATTGTAATATTTTGTCCTACAATCAAACACAACAAAGCTTATCACAACCGTTTATTCATTTGGACTGACAGCAACATATACTTAGTCGACCCTGAGAAAAAACTGAATGACTACCTTCAATATTTTTACATGCAATTTGAAGGACAGTCAACATTGTTTATTGTTGATGACTGTTCTGCAGAGAAAGACATTGTCAAGAAGAGAAACACTCTATCAGAACTTGCCTTCAGTGGCAGACATGCAAACATCAGTGTATGGATTCTCACTCAGAAATATAATGCTGTACTGAAAGATTTTCGAGAACAGTTAAAGTTTATCTGTTTGTTTTACTGTAAAGATCGTGACAGCTTTGAAGACTGTCTCAGAGAAAATGATGTCATCCCAAATAAGCATGAACGAGATGATGTAAAAAATAAACTGAAATCAACTAAGCATCTAAAGCTCATTTTAAAGACAGATCAGCCCACAGGGTATGGGTTAGTAAATTGATGTAAATTAATTTATTCTTTTGTTTGTCCAATAAAAATGACAGACGGACAAATCATACAGGTGCTTGATCTCACACAGCTTTTCAAAGATGTTATGCACTTTACTGATTTAATATCACCCAAACAGACTTACATAAGCCTTTCAGCACCATCAGAAATATATGTTACATATAGTGTGACTTTGGATTATGTCGATGAGCATCCAGATGTGGAGTGCATGACAGTTGATTTAAAGACACCTACTTTTAAAGTTGATGATACCAACTATGGTTGGTTAGGGGAAATTTGTTATAGCATATTTAAACAACTGCGCAAACTAAATGTTTATATTGACAGTGTTACAGTTAATAAAGTGGTATTACACAAGGTGAGCCAGCAGTAATATTTTTTCATTTATTATTTTGTCGGACAAATAAAAATGACGGACAATGCTCAAAGCCCTGGCTCATCTAGTTTAAGAAACGTGTTTCACACAACAAACTTACCCATATCCAATACTAATAATGTTTACGAATCAATAGAAAACTCTTTTTCTGTCATACAACAAAATCTTCTTACAGGCAGTGTTAAAATTCAGATTGTTGCAAAAATCGAATTCACTAGAGTGGACGGTGAGGTGATTGTATCGTATATATCAACAAGACAACACACTGTTAACACAAGAAGAGAACCAGAGGTAGAGAACGTGTTTAGAGACAGACTATTACCAGACTTTCTGCAGGCAATCGACAGTGCAAAAATGAAGGGGTCTGGTTGGCACGAAGGACATGTACATGAACTGCAACTAAAGCAGTCAAGGTATCATCCTATATTAGGTAAAGCATGGTTGCCACTGCCAACTGAGGTCGCAAACATTGCGTACTTGCTAAACTACACTTTGTGAGGTCAAGACCTGATCGTGTATCTAACTACATCAAATTTGTAAATGAACTCAACTTTAGTGGCATTGAGTTCCCTGTTAAAATAGAAGACATAGACTTGTTTGAAATCCTGGTATATCTGTGAATGTGTATGTGTGGGATAAAAATCTGAAAACAAGTTACAGCCAATTAGAGTATCCCCAATTGCCCCAACCTACGGTCAGTCAGAAGATAAGCATGTTGACATGTTGCTAATCGGAGATGACAATAACTTTCACTACACAATTATCAGGAATATGTCACGTCTAATTCATGGACACACAACAAAACACAATGGGAAACAGGAAGTTTGTAAAAAATGTTTACAAAGATTCTCTTCTATTGCAGTGGCGCACAAACACATTTTACACTGCAGGTCAGCTGATGACATACAAACTGTACTTAAGTACCCAGATCCTGGTAGTCAAGTGTATTTTAAGAACTATGGGAATCAGCAAAAGCTGCCGTTTGTAGTATACGCAGATTTTGAATCACTCGTTGTTCCATATGAGGGTCCAGTTCCAGAGTCATTACCAAAGACTATAAAACTAAGTGACCAAGTGGTGTGTTCTTTTGGATACATTATTGTTAGGTCAGACGGTCTTCATTCAGAGCCTGTTATCTACAGAGGTGAAAATGCAGCATGTCTGTTTTTAACAGAAATGAGACATCTGTATAGTCAGGTAGTACAGTATCTCACAACATGTCAGATGCCTTTGGTGATGACAGAAGAAGACAAACTGAAATTTGATACAGCTGAGACGTGTTGGATTTGTGAACAACCTTTAGGTGGTGATAAAGTTCGTGACCACGATCACATAACTGGATGTTACAGAGGTGCTGCACATGGTGATTGTAACTTGAAATTAAAAATAGATCCTAAGACATACAAGTTACCAATCTTTTTTCACAATCTCAAAGGATATGATTCACACATCATCATGCAAGCTGTAGATGAGTCGTACAAAAACATAAGTTGTATTGCCCAGACAACTGAGAAATACTTGACTTTTAGGTTAGATAAATTAGCATTTTATGACTCCATGCAACATTTGTCTTTAGGGTTGGCTAGTCTGGCAGAAGGACTGACTGAGTATCCAATAACAAGTAAATATTTTGAGCCAGACTTGATTAAGAAAGGAGTCTATCCATATGAGTACATTGATCACTGGGTTGTGTTTGAGGAAACAAGACTGCCACCAAAAGAGAAATTTTATTCTACACTAACTGGAAAAGGTATTTCTGACTCTGAATATCAACATGCACTTGATGCGTGGGGGAAGTTGGGGTGTCAGACAATTGGTGACTATCACGACCAGTACTTGAAAGCTGACGTTTGCTTGCTAGCAGATGTATTTGAAAGTTACCGTGAGAAGGGTTTGTTACACTACAGACTTGACCCTGCTTGTTACATCACTAGTCCTGGCATGACATGGGATGCATTTTTGAAATCCAGTAAGATATTTATAGACCTGTTGTCTGATCGTACGATGGGTGAAATGGTAGAACGTGGATTAAGGGGAGGCATTAGTATTGCATCGAACAATTACGCCAGAGCCAACAACAAATATTTGGACAGTCATGGTGACCTTGGGTTTGACCCCTCAAGGTCAAGGTCATTCATTACGTACCTTGACTCGAACAATTTGTATGGGTTCGCGATGTGTGAATTATTGCCCTTGAAAAACTTTTGTCTGTATGATTTGTCACAGTATGATGTAACAGGGTTAACAAACAATATTATTAATCTTGACCGAAACGACGCGAAGGGTTGGATCTTTGAAGTAGACCTAGAGTACCCACATCATCTACATGATTATCACAATGATTATCCATTAGCAGTTGAGAAAATGAGTATGACGGGGAAAAAAGAAGACACTAAGCTTGTGCCAAATCTAAATGACAAATTCAATTACGTTTGTCACTACCGCTTGCTGCAGTTTTACATCAGACATGGGTTAGTATTAAAGAAAGTTCACAGAGGAATTCAATTTGATCAGAGTGCTTTCATGAAAGATTACATAATGAAGAACACAACCCTTCGTGCCAGAGACGGCAACACTGCATTTGACAAAGACTTCTTTAAGCTTATGAACAATGCCTGTTTTGGCAAGACAATGGAAAATCCTCATCACAGAAAAGATGTGAGACTGGTCACAACTGAATTGGGTGCAATTAAACTTACAGGCAAGCCACAATACACTGGGTACAAAGAGTTTCATTCATCATTGTATGCAGTGTCACTCAAAAAAAAGATTGTTAAACTGGACAAGCCAGTATTTATTGGTATGGCAATTCTTGAATTGTCAAAACTGGTGATGCTTGAATTTTATTATGATTACTTCAAATTAAAGTATCCTGATTGCCATCTGTTATACACTGACACTGACTCTATGATCATTGATGTGTGTACTGAAGACTTTTATGAAGACATGAAAACAGAACTACACATGTATGACACGTCTGATTACCGTAAGGATCATCCACTGTTTAGCACACAAAACAAGAAAGTGCCTGGTAAGTTTAAGGATGAACTGAATGGTGTGCCAATAGTTGAGTATGTTGGACTGAGATCAAAAATGTATTCTATACTGCACCAGAAAGGTAGTCAGTCAAAAGCCAAAGGAATAAAAAAAAACAGTGATAAAAAATAAAGACATTCGTCATGAACATTACAAGCAAGTGTTAGATGGTGCATTAATGCCTGATTATCCAAACAAGTCACTGAGATCAAATAAACATAATCTTGAAATGATTCAAACACACAAAAAGTCACTGGCAGTTGGAGACACGAAACGAGTGTTTCACTCTAAGGAAAAAGCTTATGCACCAGGTCATTACAGGCTCAAGTTATCTGAAGACATTTGTGATGAACTGGTTGATGAATTAATTGATGACTTAGTTACTGAAATGAGTAATGGTGTCTGGGGGAATAATCTGTAATTCTTCTCTGACAAATGCCCTCTGGGGTGCAGGGTCATACAGATAATATATTGTTGCGTCTGCGCCGGGAATTATTTTTTTTATATTATGAACGGATGTTGACCAGATGGGGTCTGTCGCTCTGCGCTTTATGTCATTTTCGGCTTCACTTGGTTGATATAAATATCTCACCTGTTTAGTAAATAAACTTGTGTCTGGTGCTGGGGTTGGGGCTGTTTTTGGCTCTGTAATTGTTTTCAATTTAATAGCATCAGCAGGTTTTGGGTGTCCTTCATTGTTCATTGCTTTTATCACATGTGGTAACCTTTGTACCCATTCAGTGTTACGGGTGTCATGCATGAGTTCCTTAGAATACTGGTAACTGAAAAGTCTTTCTGATAACTGTTTGTTAAAGTTCTCTACAATTGCCTGTGATCTGTGTACACCTGGAATTCCTCGTCTGACCAGTACACCATGCTTCGCAAATAACTGATTAACTGCGCCCTTAAATTCAGATCCATCATCGACCTGCACTAGTCTGGGGTATCTTAAGGGACCTCGACTATATATTTTTGATAAAGCAGTAGCAACTGTACTGGCTGTTTTGTCAGATATGGGTTCAGCGTCTTTGTACCTTGAAGCTATGTCTACGACAGTTAATGCGTACTTGTATCGTTTCTTTCTTATTGTGTCATGCGGAAGAAACAGGAGGTCCATTTGGTGCGTGTCATTAGGTGTTGTGTTCTCAAAATGAGGCCTTGTTATCTTTCTTGGAGCAGGGAGATATACCTGCCAAATTGCCTGTCTCTGTAACCATTGCTTGACTTGATTGAGTGTTATATCTCCGCCCACAGCGGCATGTAATTTCTGAATAGCGGTTGCTCCTTTATAATACCCTGATGGTGAGTAATATATTTTCGATAGTTTATTTTCGGCTGCCATTTTTTCTAGCAATGAAAACTCCAGTAAAATAAACAAATATCATTCCCACTAGAACAAAGATTATCTCCCCGTTTCTTTGTTCTGGGCTTGGTTGATAGTAGTCACTTAGTTTTGGTTTCGGTATAGACATATCTTCACCCGTGACTAAAAAATACTCACGGATTGCGTCGTCTGTATTTGAAAACGTATGTTGTGCGTGACCTTCTAGCCTGAGTTTTTCATTGATAAAATCAAGTTTCTCAATTCTATTCTTTTCGTAATCCTGTTCTGCCTGTGCTAATTTTTCTGACGCTTCATTATGACGCTTTATTTCTTCTGCAGATTGTTCTCTACCCATTTTAGAAAAGAGATAATTAGAGCCGCTAAACGCGAGGGCGTTGACCATCGCTCCTCCCACCATAATAGCTATCGTCGCCATATTTATTTTTATTTACATAGATATATTTTCGGGAATAATTCCTTGTTTAACAAGAAGGTCTTTCGTGGCGATTGATGCTGTTACAACTACAATTAGCTTAGCGCTGTCTTCGAAATCGAGTCTACTGAGGTCTGGTGATTTCATTTTGAGTAGATTTTTTCCCAGCATAGAAAACGCTACTGCTAATGCACTGATTACTGCAGAGTGATACACAAGATTCATTAAATTCTTTGAGTCATTCATTTCTTAGGCAAGAAAAAATTAAAATAATAAATTTATTACTGCATGATAAATGGGTCGACAACTTTGGGTATTGTTGGTAATGTGGAGACTTCTGTTTTTGATGATGGAGTGTTTAATTTTTTGGTCACTGTACGAGTCTGTGGCTTGTATTTTTTGTATAATTGGTAAGCTACAAAACCAGATCCGACAACAAATGCGGCAACTACATATTTTGCTGTTTCAGAATTAGACTGGGTTGAAGGTCTTTCACTTTGATGTGTGTGTGACAGGGGTGTTGAAAGTCCTGTCAGTCCTAACGGTCCCAACGGTGTTGACGGCGGGTCACTTACATGAGCCTTTTCTGTTAGCGCCTGTAGCTGTAACTTTTTCTGCTTGTTCCATTCGGCTAAACGTTTACCAGACTGAATTCTGCCTGGGTTTTTAATTTTTGTCACTGTGTGAATCTGAGTCTGGGCAGGATCCGAGACAGGGTTCATCTGTGGGGTCGTTTGGGGGGTCGTCTGTTGGTCGTCCATTTTTATCAGCAAAAAAATTTAATTTCGTGAAATCGATATGGCTGCTAGTTACAATTAATGTTACCAGAGGAGCCAGCAAATTACCAAATCTGTAGAATAAAAGGCAAGCTAATTTACCAATTGCACTCGTTACAATGGGGTTACTCTCGAGGTCATTTGTGAGATTTTCAATGTCTACAGGGAGAGCGTAACTCACAGCTTTTGAATATAAGCAGACAATTGATTTGCTCAAATCACGGGTCATTAGTGAAGCCATGTGCTGTTCATATTTAAAATGAAGTTTAAATAAATCAGCAGCCGTGAGGGATAGTATATCTTCAGTTGAATATAGCTTCCCAAGATAAGATTTTGAATGACCAGAAACCACTACAGATAAAAGTTGTTCCCTTTTCGAATCTAAGTCTATGTTTTCTACAGCGCCAATATCATTTAATAATAGCAGTTCGTCTGTGTTCATTTTATAATAAAATATATTTTTAATAATAAGTGAAATAAAAAAGCACTTACCTTTGAAACGAGGAGCTGTTTCGACTTAATTAGTCTCATCAGAAAGGTCAGAAACCTTTGACAGCTCAAAGAAGATGAAAATTTTTTAGTGGTCACCTATTTTGTACCAAAGACCACATGTCTAGCCAAACAGGTGATTGCTCTCGGATGTGGTTTGTGTGCTGAGCCGCTGCCTCTTCCAGAAAATTTTGACATGATTGACTCTACCTAGCTCTGGGGTTTGGTTTTATACTAGAAAATATCTTAACACGCATTAGTTCCAAGGCACGCCACCAGTCAAGTTCAAACTGGCTTGATCGTGCCTGATTTCGAAATGTGCAAAACGTGCAGAATAAAATCAGCAAACAAAACCAGGCAGTCTAACAAACAGAGATATAAAACGCCACTCATGACGCTCACTGTGTGTATTCACGGAGCGGCAAATCAATTACTGTGTCAACATCAAGTTCAAAGCCTTTTGAAATGACCAGCAAAATCAACCTACACCCTTTGTCAGTGCCTGCATTACTAGTCATGTTCGAACTGGCTTGATCATGTCTGTTTCATTCTGTGTAGAAATAACAGTCAACAGTAATCCCCTCTCCCCCCCTCGTCATAAAATACAAGACGGATCTTAACTTAAAGCCTTTTCCCGTTTTCCAACAGGTTGCAAACTCATTTTAACTCTGTGTCTGTGAAGACTTCATGGTGTTTATACAAAGAGTAAGTCAGCCGGTCCAAAATCTTTCGTCAGTGCTTGTAATGTTGTTATAAGCACAGACATAAAACAGAGCGGGGTAAAGGTGTATGATTACTGTCTTTATAACGGGCCTCTCTCTGTGAAAAAAAGGGGTGAGATTGTCTGTGTGTGTGAGTGTCGGCCATTTGCATTTAATGGCAAATCGAACGGGTAAACTCATAATTGGAAAAATTAAAAATTCCGTTATGAATACCGTGACATGCTGGGTGCATACCGATCTGATTCAAAAGATTTCGATCCCGGTTTCAAAAGGCAATCTCGTCCCGACATGAAAATGCAAATAATTGCTATTTTCAGAACAGGTCTATTCATATCTTACCTGAATTGAAGTGGGGGTCTTTCAAAACCAGTCAAGCGTAGGCATGAGGTGTTTATGTATTATATATAATTGCTTCGGGTTACAAGCACTGGTTTGATCGGGCGTTTTGTCTAGGGGGGGGGGGGGATTTGAAGTATTATTAACACTATGACTGAGTTAACCCCTTAAATTCTCAGTCATAGTGTTAATAAAGATTCAGTTCTTTCTTTATATATCTAATTACAGAGAAAAATAAAAGGAATTTGAGAAAAAGGAAAGGCAAGGTCGTGTGCGTTTTTGTGAGCGAATAACATAGAAAAATGAGGACCATAGAAGATTCCCTAAAACTCTCATATTCCCCCTCTCTCCGGGATTCAGTATACATACCCACTTAGACAATGACCACCCTACCCTATTGTCCCATCAAATGCTTTCTTTCGTCTGTTCAAAGCGAAAAGAGGCCACCGGAATCTTGTGACTGGACCCCGTCAAAAGATTGCTTCTGATAGGCGATGGTAGCTGACGTCATAACAATTCTATACGACCTTAGGTCATCTGCATAATTATTACCAATCAGAGACATGATGGCGGATGAGCCAGCGAAGAAATAAAGAAAGTATAAGTCGACTCGCCGGCCGACAATGACAAACTCGGAATTGAAGAGAAGAAAGAGAAAGATAGACAAGATAGCCCTAAGTAGAATTGACATCGGACAAGGGAATATAGAGCTTAGCTTGACCGCCCACCCGGAATTTGTCGCTTTCTTGCTATGTGAATTCGTAAGTAATCTGGCTACGGTCTTTGTCGATCTTCCTATAGTTCCGCGAGCTCTAGTGATTTTCAGAATTCATGATCTTCAGTAGAATTTATCTCTTACTGATTTTGCAAGATTTAATCCTGTTTTATCATAAAGTTGCGAGCTATTTCATCAGATTTTATGCTGAAGGATCTGAAAACTACGGTGTGTGTCAAAATTGCGGCACTGACATCGCTGGTCGTGACACGTTTTTGTCTGTGCGGGCTCTCATTCACTCGATTCACAGAGGTAGTGTTTCTGCTGTGATGGCGCATTTGTCGTTTCCAGAGATGCTTTCAGTTACGTAGAATTCGATGTGTGAGATGTGAAATTGCACTGCAGAAAGTGGGTATAAATACAACTGTTCTGCTTCGTGTTTCCGATGGATAAAAGATCAAAGGTCAAACTAGATGACGCTGGCTCAGTCGCTTGGCGCGGAGACCGAGTCGAACAAGTCACGCCCCTAGCACGATCGTTAATCAGGGTAGCAGGTCAAGCGGAACCTGCATTGATTTTGACAGCATAGCGAGTATAGAAGGTTTATTTTACATTCTCGTGGAAAATTATGTCAAAGGGATGCCGGAGAACATCAGTACATGTTTACACTGACATGTGTGTACCCACACCGATGACCTCGTCTGCAGTATTGACCGGGTTCTGCCGTGTGACGTAGGCTAGTAAATATGCAAAAATTCAAAACGAGGCCGATGCAGACGATAATCTGCGCTCTCGGGTACAAAACAACACATCCCAAAGGATGAATTTCGACATTTGGCATTGTATTTACATCATAAAGCTCTAAGTTAGTACACAAATGACCCATACATAATACTGTCAGCATTATCTGTTGCAGACAGTTTTCTGACTGTGTTGAGATGCTTGATCCTGGGGAAAGTAACGTTAATGTGTGTAAATGTTACATATGTACCATGAATCCATTTTCATACCAGGAATCCTTTTTCAAATAATACTGACATTTGTGCATTACAGACTTTTTTAAGTGCAGTTGGATGAGAAGCATAATTTCTGTAGTAACTGTGATTGTGAATTATAACAGTAATGTTTTTGCGTGTCTTTTAAATTTTTAATGTTTAGAGTGTTCTTGAATTTTATGTGCATACAGTATATACCTGTGTGCAGTTGCTTTCTCTGTTTCAAAGTATGTGTTTGTGTGTGTGTGTGTGTAATTTACAGTTACAGGTGCAGGTGATTTTGATTTTGAGACGTATGCAGCACCTTGCCTCAATTAATGACACTGTTTTGCACTGTACTCTTCCAAGTTGTTTCCCTTTCGCAAATCAGTTGTTAGGGTGATTGTACAATTAATCAGGGCATAATCCCTTATGACTATTTACTCACTATTATGCTTCATTTTTTCAGACTCCAAAGAGCGCTGAGGCTGACAAGAACTCAAAGAGCAGAATTTGATACGTTTGGGACTGGAAGCCACAGACAGTACTTAGAACTGCGACAGTGTCTCTTGAGTGGCTGTTGAAGTCTCTCTGCTTAAACATTACTTGTTTGGTATTGCTACATGCTGCAGAATGATGAAACAGTGTCTCCAGAGATTACTCTACATACAGGTTTCGCTTATATCATAAAGAGTGATCAACCATACAAAACATTTCTGGGACTGATAAAGATTTGACTGATGGTGTAAAATATACTCCCAAAAGTGTATGGCTTTGTCTTGAAATACTACTGCTTTGTACCTGTCTGTATTATAGGGGTGGGTTAGACACACACAATTAAAGTTAGGATAGAACTATACTTGTTTACAGAATGGCATTTTGTCATCACTAGAATGCTGTGAATGTCATGCACGGTTTAAAAATCACTTTTTCACCCGTTGCAGAGGAAGGGATGTGATTTACAGTGGCTGTTGAGGTCAGTGTTTTGATTTCTTTTCTTTTTTTTTTTTATCAATAAATCAGAGAAACATTGATTGGTTGTTTAAAATATTGCAAGAAACTTGAGCATGTGGTGTGTGTGTGTGTGTGTGTGTGAATGTGTGTGTGAGTGTGTGATGGTGTGTGTGTGTGTGTGTGTGTGTGTGTGTGTGTGTGTGTGTGTGTGTGTGTGTGTGTGTGTGTGTGTGTGTGTGTACTCATACATGTGTGTGTTCTCGTGCATGTTTGTATTCTCATGCATGTGGTGTGTGTGCAAGGTTGTTTGCATATGTGTGTGCTCATGTATTTGTGTGTGGTTACGCATGAAGGCGTGTGTTCAGCACTACAGATAAAGGTACGTGCATATCGTCATGTACATAGTGAAATCTGTGAAGTGCTGCCCACGATTCACATTGCACGTAAGTTGTGCTTTTGCACCCCAGTGCCATGGTTACATTGGTGCAAACACACGCATCATTCGGTCTATGCCCGATAACCTACCCTGCTCCCAAACACACACACACACACACACACACACACACACACACACACACACACACACACACACACACACACACTTCAAAAAAAAAAAAAAAAAAAAAACCATCAACGTTATCTTCACCATATACAACAGAACGTAAAAAGTACATTCCACTGTTTTACTACAGATTCCCATCCGATCTCAAAGTTCAGCTGCTGTGTGGAAACCTACATGATAAACTGGTCTTTAAAGTTGCTATGTATATTTCAGGGTGCCTTAAATTAAGGAATTAGAGGGATTTGCTTTGAACTTTTGTTGTTTTTGTTTATTTATGTGCGCTGATGTAATGCTATGTGATTGTGTTCTTTACAACCACCTTCCTGTATTTTCTGGTTGTAAATTGTATTTTGTGTTCATATGGGCCTGATGGCCTGCAAAAACTGAAATAAATTTATTATTATTATTATTATTATTATTATTATTATTATTATTACACACACTCACACACACACACACACACACACACACACACACACACACACACACACACACACACACACACACACACACTGGCCGGCAGACTGACACACCAGACATGCATACTACTACTTTTACAGTATCTTTTGGGTTCGTTCGGGTTGATTTGGGTAAAAAGACGGACCGACGACCGAGACAGCAATGGCCGCGTACGCGTTTGAGCGGCACATTGCTTGCTTTGCAAAACGAACCAGTTCGCGAGTATTCTGACAAACCATACATTTTCACAGCTCCGAAACACCATTATTTGACATCTAAGTGTGTTTTATGTGTATAAATTGTGCATACTCGATAAACGCTTTATTCAACAAATTTTTAGCCCAGACAGAGACTTAGGGGCTTTAAGTTAATTAAGACAATAAGACGTATGTTGTAATAATGATCTGCCATATTGCACCTTCCGACAATATAAATTCAACAATATTTTTGCCATATTAAAATATAATTTTACGTAGCCAAACATTGTCTGACCACATTCTAGTTTTCACGTTATCATTATTTCAGTAATACCATGATACACTAGTGTGCTAACCTGTGACTTTGAACCTTACGGCTTAAAGCCGTAAGGTCCAACTGCACAGACCAGCACACGTACACTGTATCATGCGTTATCAGTTCATAATTTAATCTGTTATATAGCCTGTGCTCATGTCTGTTTGTAAACTATGCATAGCTAATTGGAATATAATTATAGTCTGTGAGTCTGTATTTTCGTATATACTACGTATGCATAATTATGCTATATTGTGTGATTACAATTTTTGTTCGAAATATGCTGTATAAGATGCAAGCTATGCATGGTGTCGAACTCAGCTGTTCCTGTTCAGTGTGTCCGGACGGCCATTACGGCCCAGGCTGCACCAGTCTGTGTGGTCACTGTGAGGGGAGAGCACCGTGCCACACGATGACGGGACAGTGTCTAGCCTGTGACCTTCCTTACCTACCGCCGCTCTGTACCGAAAAAATAAGTGTGTACCATCTTTATTTCACATCATTAACCCCTTCACTGCCGAGGAAAAGCGAACACGACCCAACTGCAAAAGGTATAGATCCTCATAAGCCCCCGCGACTGCGAGGGCTCATGACGATCTATGCCTTCTGCTAAGACCAATTTGAATTTCTGTACTATTGAGTGTTTCAGGCTTTTTGCTTTTGCTAAACCAAAAAAAATATTCGTCTGTTGTCAGACAAGGGGTTAACAAACCCCGTTGTGCTGCAGACGCTGTATACACAGACAGTAAGTGTGTACCGATGATCACTCATGGCTGCAGATATATACTGAATAGTTAACTCATTCAGCCCGACGGCCGTATTCCCCAAATTTTGTAGGCGTGATCTAAGGACTATGCACCAGTTGCAGGAGATGGATCGACCATGATAATTCAAGGGCAGTGCCAGATTAGCTTGGCGCCGACACTGGCACTAACTTGAAATATCATGGTCGATTCATCTACTGCTGTAGTGCGTCAGGGCTGAATGGGTCAACACAACCTTTGTAATATGACATTGTCTTCAAGTCTGAACATCAGATAGGCCAGAGATCATTCTTCCGACTACTCGTACACTGCGGAACAAGGGCAGGTCCAGGTATAACCCTTTCAGCCCCAAGGTCCCATTTCTCAAATCTTGGAGGTGCTGCCTGATGACTATGTACCAGTTGCAGGAGATGGATTGACCATGATAATTCAAGGGTAGTGCCAGATTACCTTGACGCCTGAAGGCGCCAAGCTAATCTGTCCACTACCCTTGAATTATCATGGTCAATCCATCTCCTGCTGTAGAGACTCGGGGCTAAATGGGTTAAACAGGAGATCGGACCACTGCACACCACACCAAGCACCCCCAACCACTCACCTTGGACTTTGCTGTAGTTTGCCACAGCGGTTCGTGGGGAGACAACTGCTCTATGACCTGTGGGAATTGCGGCGGTGACGGTTCCTGTTCCGTCCTGTCTGGAGAGTGTAACAGTGGAGCTTGTATGGACGGCTGGGCGGGGACAGGCTGTCTTCAGAAATGTAAGTTTTCTGCGCTGTGGTCTACAATCACACACAACTACACACGCACTGTTGTGTGTAGTAGAGTCAAGTACAGTAAGTTGGATGGTAGTAATACGCTTTAACCTAATTCAACATGTTTAATATTAAATGGTCAAAGTAAGGGTGAAAACTGTTACATGCTTCTGCACTTTCCATTTTCTGTTCGTCTCTTTACTTATGTGTGTGTGTGTGTGTGTGTGTGTGTGTGTGTGTGTGTGTGTGTGTGTGTGTGTGTGTGTGTGTGTGTGTGTGTGTTTGTTTACATGTGCGCTTGAGCGCGCGTGTGTGTGTGTGAACAGTAACGCCAGACGCGAGTGAAAACAGCGGGAGTTTAGTGGGGCCCGTTGTCGGCGCCGTGCTGGGTGCGAGTTGTCTTCTGGGTCTGTCCGCCGTCGTGGTGGCGCTATTCTTACGGTGAGGGTCCTCTGCTCCCAAGGTCACCCGTTGATCACGCACGCTACGGTAGAGAAGTTCGCTTACACGATGTTAATATTGTTTAAAATATCGGCCATTTCTGATCAGATATGAAACTGCAGCTGCACTGAAGTGGTTGATACAATCCATTGATAAGCATCGTGGAGAGTGCGCCAGTCTATCGTGTCTCTTGTTTGATAGCTAAACCATTATTTTTTGTCAATCAGTATTTAACTTTTTCAAGACATGCTGTATACGGGTGCGCGGCTGTTCACCACATATCCGCATGCGTCACCTCTCAAATGAGTGCGCTATGCCGATCAACCCGCAAATTTCTGACTCGCTACGGCACGATGTGGAGCGACCACGATATTTAAAGGGTGGTGTCAGAACAACTTCCTAGTCAACACAGTCTTATGGGTCCCATGCGAGCTGACATATGGGGCCGATATGGGCTGCCTATAGGTCACGGTATACATTTAAATTGGGAAGTTCAGGCAGTAAGAGGCCCCGTGTTTTTAAAAATAATTTTTGCCTTGTTTGAAAATTTGCATTTGGGCTGAATGTGGGAATTTGCTGGAAATTTGTGGTTAGCTGAGAGGAGACATGTTTGGTGCTTTGATTCATATCATCCTGAGCTTATCCAGTGGACATTTGTGGGCCTATGTTGAGTTGCCTTTGACGTAGTGATTTGAGGGGCACGCTGATTTCAGCTGTGCTTGGGTGTGGGGTTGGTAAGGAACCAGTTTCATAGCCAAGAAATGTGCTTTTTTTTTTTTTTTTTTTTTTTGTGCATGGCAAATGTGCAGCTGGTGGGCGGTAGTGTTTTTTAGGGAATTGAACAATTAGGGGATGACTGGGACTGACTAAGGCTAAGAGACTGGACAGTACGGAAACAGCACTGTGGTCCGTGGCCTGTCAGGTGCACCACATGCCATATGTGACATAGACTGGAAACTAGTTTAGTGTAACCAGATCATTGAGTTTGGATGGTTGCAGTTGGAAAAGTAAGAAAATCATGAAAATTTTGAAATTTTGCCAAAAATTCGCTATGCATGCAGTTTTATAGGCGTTTTGGCATGTTTTGCGTGGCAACACCTTGTTTACCTGCACTGTGAGCTAGGTTTAGTGTGTTTGCTCATTTATTTTTGGTCTTACAGGTAGTCATGAGTCTTTCCTTCGACCATGAGCTGTGACCTTTGACCTTGACCTTGAAAGGGGTGGGCTTTGGGGTGTTCACTTTGATAAATGCGTTAAAAAAAATTCACTCTTTCAGTTATTGAAGTTGTGTGGGGTGGGTGTAGGGTGGGGTGGGTAGGGGTTTAGGTTGGAGGTGGGGAGGGAGGGGGGGAAGGGGGTGGGGGGTGGGGGCTTAAGGTCAAAGGTTAAGATAAAAACTACAATGAAACAGTGTTAGCATGTGCATTTCATCAGACAGCTGACCTCAGAGTGAAATAAACGGGCAAAATAATGTGACATGCAGAAGTGTTATTTTGCATGGTACTGCTACACTGGTTGCATCTGATGTGTTATTCTGCTGTAATTGTGATGAGGGATGTCTCTGGTGTCTATTCTAAACCAAACACAAGCACTTGTACACTGAGTAAAGCTCATTTGAGTGCATTGTTATGGGACCAGCAGTTGCAGGCACCATTATATGGTTTTACTGGAGTGTTCACAAGTTTGGCACACACATGCCTACTGCATCTGCAAGATGAGCTGAGGTGTTTTGAGACTCTGACAAGTGTTTTTTTATATAAAAATGAACTGTACATAACCATTTTTCTATGCTACCTCCTAAATCAGCACTCCAGACACTTGTTAGCATATGCAGCGTGTCCCGCGTAGCATAGTTTTGGTTGTTTTGTGTAGTATTTTTCCTGTGGGATAGCTCAATAGACTTAATGTTTAAATTGCAGAGCTGTTTCATGACCCCTTTTGCCTAGGGAAAGATTGCCAGCAGCATATAGGGCATGGCAGCTGGTTACAGGCCTCTTCCAGCTTGTTTTCACCAGGCAACAGGGTCAATGAGGATGCCTGGGTGTTGTCTTTTGGGCTGCCCTAAGATACACAAGGAAATGGCCTTGGGTCTGAAAGCTCATTTTTCATCGGTGTCAGTGTCATAGTAACTTTTTAAAGTTGTCCAGCCCACCAGAAGTCAATTTGACTGTATTGCATGCGTGTGTAAACTTGGAAAAACAGAAAAAGTAGGGGGGTAGGAAATGGAAAAATATGAAAAAAAACACTTTCATGTACCTGTGTCTCAAATGGTACATTTTTGAAGATCAGATATATTATTTGATGTACATGCCAATTTTGGAGGCATTCTGACCATATCTAGGCTGTTTTTCATGGCATCAGATATGCATGATCCAACACATCAACAGCATTGTAAACGCCACATCAAGGTACTTCACATAATGGGCCATAACAAAAAGATGCAGCAACTTTCAAGGGTGTCACTTTGGGTTTGACTTAGCTATTGTCTAAGGGTTGCACTGATGGCAGATTGAATGATGTTCAGGTGGGACAAGTTTCTCTGACAGGTCACGTTATACATTTAAATTGGGAAGTTCAGGCAGTAAGAGGCCCCGTGTTTTTAAAGATAATTTTTGCCTTGTTTGAAAATTTGCAGTTGGGCTGAATGTAGGAATTTGCTGCCCAGTGGAAATTTGTGGTTAGCTGAGAGGAGACATGTTTGGTGCTTTGATTCAGACCATCCTGAGCTTATCCAGTGGACATTTGTGGGCCTATGTTGAGTTGCCTTTGACGTAGTGTTTTGAGGGGCACGCTGATTTCAGCTGTGCTTGGGTGTGGGGTTGGTAAGGAACCAGTTTCATAGCCAAGAAATGAGACGGGTCACGTGCTGTTTTTTGTTGGTATTTTGTGCATGGCAAATGTGCAGCTGGTGGGCGGTAGTGTTTTTTTTAGGGAATTGAACAATTAGGGGATGACTGGGACTTACTAAGGCTAAGAGACTGGACAGTACGGAAACAGCACTGTGGTCCGTGGCCTGTTATAAGGGGCCCACATGGGATGTGCAAAAAGGTCCCAAATGGGCCCCGTATGTGCTGACACGATGTTGCCAGGATAAATCCCAGATGCCCCCACATGTTCCCAGGATAAATCCCAGATGCCCCGCACATATTCCCATGATGGATCCTAGATGCTCCCAGGATATCCCCCAAATACTTCCATGTTGGATCCTAGATGCACCCAGGATATCCCCCAAATACTTCCAGTCTTTATCCCGCATACTACCAGGATATATCTCACATACTTCCAGGATGTATCCCGCATACTACCAGGATATATCTCACATACTTCCAGGATGGATCCTGGCTGCAGAGAAGAATCTAGAGTCCGAAGCGCCCCTTGTAAAGGAAAACCTCGGAAAAACGGCAGAGTCCGTTCGCCCCTTGGAAAGCGAAACCTCGGAAAAACGGCAGAATCCGAGACAGCAACTGTAGAACCAATCGCAGATAACAACCGCTCAAATCCACCTATCTCCGCAGACCAGGAACACACTGCGATCGGCACCTACGGGTTGGATCGCAGTGTGTAGGTGCGGATCGCAGCAGAGTTTTTGCTAAACTGTAGTAAAATGTGGCTCGCCCGACCAAAATCATTACGTCTTCCAAAATGGTGAAGCACTCTTCCATGCGTCAGAACATTACTTTCCTAGCTGAATACGCTTTTGTCAGTTCTGAAACTATTACTAACACTTAGAGCACTTCAAACAGTATATTGTTGCAAAAACCTCTTGCAGATGAAAAATAGTACTTTTACAAGACTACTTAGTTAACAATCAAAATCCCACAGAGCTCTTGTCAGGGGAAAATACTCCGCAGTAACCACTGAGCTGTCTGGCACTGTAGCAGAGATCTGAAAAGAAGGGAGAAAACGACACTAGGCGAGGTGCGGTCACTGAGTACAACATCTGGCCTTTGTCTACACGTTCTGCTGTGCTACCCAGCCTCGTCTCTAATTACTACTGGCGGTAAATGTACACACTAAATTCCAAATTTGCAGGAGACAAAAATAGCAGCTGAACTACGTAAACCTCAACCGTGAGCACACTGACTACACAAAAAGAGAATAAAAATAATACAATAAAAAAAAAAAAAAAAACGTGTACATGACATTTTTACCACAGTAGCACCTTCTCTGGTCTTTCGCCTTGTCTCGTAAGATGCTCAGTCTACTAGCCATGTTTTTTAGTAAGCACCAAATAATTAAAATAAGTCAATTATGCAGACTTACCTCTGTTTTATTTTGCGCTGGAAGACGTGAGAAGCACAATCAGCATAACTGAATTAAAGAGGAACGTTAATTAATTTGAACCATCGGACTCGGAAGCTTATGAGGATCTATGCTGTATGATATCAAACGGAACATACTGGCTGCAGTTTGAATGTCTGAGTGTTCTATCGCAGGCAGGCACGCACGCCCGCAGCGCCCGAGGCTGTGCTATTTTTAGGTCTTTGATAGCTACCGGGCAAGACAGCGGGGCTAGCATGGCAAGCATGAAATGGGGATTATGTGGGTAGTAAGAGGGCAGCGCGGATCGTCGGGTCAGCGGGCTTGTAAAACTCTAGGCGCATTACAAATTTCAAAAATACAATTACAAAAACTTAACACAATATTACACACGCACGCAAACACACATTGCAGGAACAACAGCAAAACTACAACACTACAGCAGCTTTATGACGCGGAAATCGTAAACATTCATCTGAAACTTAGCAGCATTTTAATTCACATACACTTACATAATCAGGGACAGATCTAAGCTGGGTGGGGGTGGGGGTGGGGGGGGGAGGATTATAGGGCTACCGGATTCAGTCCCCCCCCCCCCTCCACCAGACCGTGGCAAAAGTTCTTTAAAAGGATATAACCAAGTACTTTGGGGCAGTTAGAACCCCTAACCCCCAATCCTCCCCCCCGCCCCCACACCCCCCCCCCCCTCCCCTGTCCCCCGCTCGCTCATTTTTTTTTAAGTGTTGAAAAGGTGCAAGAAGCTTACACATACTTGCCTCCACCACCACAACCCAACTCCCACGTGGTTTGATTTGATTATTTGCCAACTGTCGACGTCACCTCCCCTTCCTCCCGCCGCTTTTCGATTTTTCGGCGCCGGGAGACATTTTCTGTCAGGTTGAGGGTCCCCTACAAAAAGTTAGACTCCTCTCCGCCTCCCTTCCTCGAGGTAACTGATCCGCTCTTGATATTTGTGTGAAATACGCGTTTCTTTTACAGATCTCGGCGGTCGCGTGCCGGTTCACGAAATGGCGTCACAACGGACATAAATATGCCAACCGTGCAAGGTGTGTGTGTGTGTGTGTGTGTGTGTGTGTGTGTGTGTGTGTGTGTGTGTGTGTGTGTGTGTGTGTGTGTGTGTGTGTGATGGTGTGTGTGTGTGTGTGTGTGTGTGTGTGTGTGTGTGTGTGTGTGTGTTCTTGCGTGTGTTCACGTGTATTCTTGTCAGAAGATCAATGATTTTTTAAATGTATTATTCTTATCTTCCTCATCCCATTCAAAACAAATTATTATTTTGGTTACGTGGTGTGATGTGTCCTATTATATGTTGTTACCGTAGAACCGAGCCTACACGCCGTGCGTGTCCAAGGAGCGCCCAAACAGGCGTCAACAAAAGAAAGTGCTGTGCCAGAAAACCCTTACGATCAAGTGGAGAACTACGAGAACACGAGAGACGAGGCCAAGCCGTACACCCAGTTACAGCCAGACCAGCCACACACTCAGGGTCACGAGAATCCATACGATCAACTGGCGGCTCAGTATCACAACACTGATGACGTCAACCCGTATGAAGTTCTCTCACTGCCAGCTAGGAAGCAACTTGAGACGTCAGAAGAACGTCATAGTGAGACGTCAGACGGAAAGGCGTCAACGTCTGTTGCTACGCATGCTTATGGCAATGCTCCATTTAAACGCCCAAAATGAAAACATTTTCATTTGGCTTTCTTTTATCTTTTATTTTCTTAACGGTTTGGCTTGCAGCAAAGTTGTTGGGTCGTGATTATTCCTGCATAACCCTTTGGCTGTCGGTAGCGCTTATTGTCGCGATGATTCCTGCAGGAATAACAACACCCTGACATCCTGCAGGAATAACATCACCCTGACATCCTGCAGGAATAATAACACCCTGACATCCTGCAGGAATCATCGCGACAAAAAGCGCTACCGACAATCAAAGGGTTAAACCTGCTCTCCATTGGCAAAAAAAAAAAAAAAAAAAAAAAAACAGGAAAAAAAAAAAGAAAAAAAAAACACTTGCTTCAGCCATGCATATTTTTAGAGAACTAGCCCGATGAGAGGCGCGAAATGACATTTTTATAACTGATGTTTTTGTAAAAAAAAAAAAATTGCACATGACTGTGTTAAAGCAAGTTACAGAAAATTAATTAATGAATAAAAATCAGTAAATTCGCGTAATTATTGCTTCACTCGTAGATAAGTGAGATCGATGATAATCCTTGAAAATTTATGAAATTGCTGGTTTGAAGGACTGAAACGTAGGTTCAACAGAAAGCAAGATCTGAGTGTGTGCCGCATATTTTACTAACATAACATCAATACAAATCAAAGACATAGTATGCATACTTTACACATTACAATGAACGATGAAGGAAAGAAAGGACCCGAACCCAGAGTATCAACGGTCTTCTTTCATTTGTTTCATTTCGCTGGCAAAAAAATTACACATCTCCTAGCTTTAGCTCCCGCGAAAATGTTAGAAAACTGAAACACAGCAAGCGTTTTCATGAAAACAACCGTTGAGCTTAAGTTGTCTGGCTTTTTATTCTTGGTAGTGTGGGGAGGGGGACGGGTGGTGTGTGTGTGTGGGTGGGGGGGGGGGGGGAAGAGAGGGAGGACCGCTAACACAGTTACATTTTGTTAACCCTTGACCTCCTGATGCTGACTATTTGATAGCTGCTGGCTTAACGTGTTTCTGAAATCGGGGTTAATTCACCGCCGGAAATCCCAAACTGTCTAAGAACCAGATTGAGGTGTCGGTCAAGCAAGAGGTGTAGATCCTCGTGAGACCCCGCAATTGCGGGTGCTCATGAGGATCTACGCTTCTCGCAGTTGACGTGTTGCCGTTCTCTCTGGATTGAAGAGTTTAGTGCGCTCACTGGGCTCTTATCAGCAGGAAAAATGTACTTGCCCGTTGGGAGGGGGAGTACTTCCTTGTATGTGGCCACGGATTGTTTGCACAGTCATGAAGGCAACAGAGAAATGTATCAACAGCTGTAATGTGTGTTTGTGTGTCTTGTTGTACCTATATGATGTGTGCGTGCGTGGGCGTAATCGCGTTTACGTGCTTGTTTGTGTGTGTGTGTGTGTGTGTGTGTGTGTGTGTGTGTGTGTGTGTGTGTGTGTGTGTGTGTGTGTGTGTGAGTGTGTGTGTGTGTGTGTGTGCGTGCGTGCGTGTGTGTGTGTGTGTGTGTGTGTGAGCGTGTGTGCGTAATTGTGTGTGTGTGTGTGTCAGTGTGTGCGTATGTGAAAAAAAACATAAACATTCAAAGTACAGTATTTACACTACTAATTCCACAAACAGCATAGTAATTCAAATGACACGAAGCCAGTGCACAAAGGCCATCGGGCCGTTCGCATGCCGACGTCGGCCCGATGGCCTTTTCAAAAGCGATTTGTAAATTTAATTGCAAGAATTGTGAGTGTATTTATTTTAACATTCGCGATATTGTGTGGCTTTTTCGCAAAAATAAAATGTGTTCACTTTCAGATTTTTTTTTAGACGGCTCTATCCCCCTCTCAACCCCACCCTTTATCCTTATCAATTGTGTTACACAGCACAGGATCTTGCTGCATAATGATCATTTGCCATCTAAGTCCCAAGGCTTAAGTTATCCCAACCCAACACACACACACACACACACACACACACACACACACACACACACACACACACACACACACACACACATACAAGGAACACAATTATATTAAAGAATGCGCGCATGTACACGTGCTTTTGGAGTCATCTGGGTGGACTTAGACTGCTTTGCACTCTGTGAAGATTTCACCCAGCACCGTATAGGAAATAGTAATGTACTTTTTAAAATAACTTATTTGATAGAATATCGTCTTTGTAATACTGAGTCGGATCGTCCTCATCTTCAGTGTCAGTAACAATCAGAATTTCAACCTACTTCGCGCCAGCCTGTATAGTTAAAGAAAAGCGTGCAGATATACTGTGGAATTACTGATCATGTGCTATTCCGGGCTCATCCTACAGTGTTTGCAGACTGGTGCCAGATTTTTCTTTATTCTGTCTGACTTCACAGAAAAGCATGAAAGCATACAGAGAAGCATCTACCAGCGAGCTTTACTACTGTGACTTTCTTAGTTACTGCGTTTCCTCCTGGGCGGTCGTGTTTATGTAGCATCTGCCTAGCTCGGACGACTTAAGCTGTTGACAGACATTTCCCAACAAGCAGTGTGCCAGAGAAGTGAACAGGACTGTGTGGGTATTTTAATATAACGACTCATGGCGGATGCCAGAATGATATTTATGTTTTAAATAGTGTTGACGTACTTTATCAGAGCGGTGCCCTCTAAATACCGGCGTTGTACTATGGCGACTTGCCCCCAGGTGCAGCTTTGTCTGCTGTTTCTTTTTTATGTAGCCTAGATCTGAGATCATTTCAGTTCTCTGTCGACAGTATTTTGTTTCTGTTGTTATCTTGTATTTTCATGTACCAGCTTTAGTCAAATAGGAACTTTATAAAAGAACATGTAATAGTGTGTTCAGGAGACATAAAGCTGTCATAGTATTCTGTTTTTGTCAGGTAGGTTCGGGTCTGGATGAGGCCACTGGTGCTGATCTTTAGACGCCTTGGCGACGGGCATCACTAAAATTTGCCATTTTGTAGCTCGATCTGTTATTGTAATTTGTGGAATGAGCGCGTTAGTGAATGTGAGCAGCACCTGAGATGGCAAAACTAATTGCCCTTTAAGGCAAAAATAAAGATTTTTTTTAATTGAATTGGAATTAAAGTGCAAGTGCATCTGCAGTTAAAGTGCACTTTCTTACAGTCAAATTCAAATACTTTATTTTCCATAAGGTAACATCTTTTGCAGACGACCAGTAATTACATTGCTGTTAGAAAAAAAAAAAAAAAGCATGAACAAAAATAATGCACAGTATAGCCAAACAAGGAAACCTGGCGGAAACGAGTGAGAGTGAAACACTAATGCCAGAGGCATAGATCGTCACAAGACTTGCAGATGTGGGGAGCTATGAAAATATAATTATACCCCTTGAGAGCCAGATGATGAGTGTGCTTCATCGCCAGTGATTTAGATAGATAGTTTCACAGACACGATTACAACCTATGGATACAAAGGGCAATGCAATCACACATCAGTTTCGGTTCATGTGTGTAAATTGTTTCGAATTACTTTGTTTTGCCCAGCGGCTGGCCGCCCAAGCATTCATCAGCTGATACAAGATAGGGTAAACAGTTTCGTGTTTGTGACAAGGTGCACCAGGAAGTAGAAACACTTGTGAATGGTATTTAACCGGGTGCATTGCGGGTGGGATTTTCTAGAGCTGTGCTTAGTGATCCGGCCACTGGGGATTCGTTGAATTAACATTTGTTGTATAAGCGTACAGAATTGTTTGTAGGTTTGTCTTTCTCTCTCTCCACCCCCCCCCCCACCTCCCCAATCCCCCCCCCACCTCCCCAATCCCCCCACCCCCTACTACTCAGCTCCCACACGCACACTCACACGCATGCACTCTGGCTACCGTACACACACACGCACACACACACACACACACACACACACACACACACACACACACACACTCACACACACACGCACGTACATACACACACATGCACACACACATTATTTTAAGAACAAAACTTATAATGGACGCATCGAGAACTGTTTAACCATTGTTGTGTGAAGCAGGACGCTTTCACTTTAGCTTAGTTATAAAGTCTGAATGTCCTAAATTTATCTTTTCTCCTGTACATCCGCTGTATGCAGGAGATTTAGCGTAAATTCCACGTTTGGAATGCGATGTAATTTGAACAGGAAAATTGTGTTACATTGATCAGCTACAAAGAATATATTTTGAGATTTGTGCATTTTCCTAATTCAATAATAAGTGTTAGACGAGAAAAGGTGTAAATCTGATCATGACTGTCCGTAGAGTTTTTTTTTCAAAGGAATTATTCACCCTGACAAAAAGCTGTATTAACAGCTACAGGTACACTTGGTCGCACACATACTTGCACACATTCTCTCATGTGGGATGTACACTCTTTGATAATCCACAATGTCAGATTTATTTCAAGTCCAGATGCATAAACATACAGTACATATAAATAAATAAATACGTAGTATTTATATGGCGCATTTATCATATTTATAATATAACTCAATGCGCAGTGTCTGAGCATGTCTTTAACCTTCCTTGTAGTTATACATCATTAGTGTTCTTTTCTCAATTTTATTTTGAAATATTTAACTGCAACTTTATAAAACACATACTGATCTGAGCGGACTTCTTTTGCTGTTCTACTTTGCTGCCGTAACTCATTCAGCCCCAACGTACCACATAAAGACATTGATCGAGCAGGAAAGTTCAAGGGTAATGACAGAATAGCTTGATGGTCATATTCTGGCACCACCTTTGAACTATCATGCTTGACTTGTCTCTAGAATTGTAATACAGCCCTTCAGAGCGCAACTTAAAATGTGACCCGCCACCACAAAATGAGTCTTAAGTCACTTTTTAGACATTTTGAGATATTGATATCAGCAGAAACTAGAAAGAAAACCCTTTTCAATGGTGCCAATAACATGTGAATCAGACGATTGGTCACTGAGATATGGTTTATAGAAACTGGGGACCCCACACATGTACCCGACCACGCCACCCGACAATTTTCAAAATGAGTCTAAAGTCACTTTTTGGACATATTGAGATATTGATATCAGCAGAAACTAGAAAGAAAACCCTTTTTAATGGTGTGAATAACATGTGAATCGGACGATTGGTCACCAAGTTATGGTTTTTAGAAACTGGGGACCCCGCACATGTACCCGACTATGCCACCCGACAATTTTCACCAATAGCGGGAAATCGGGTCAGGGACATTACGACTCATTTCGTGGTGGCGGGTCACAAATATAGGGGATTTTGGTCTTAGGGTAGAATGTGTTAAATAACTTTAAAAAATTGATCATATAAAAGCACATATTTGCTCACAAGCCAAATCACATGCGAACATACCGTTACTATTGTTGGTGTCATACCTGAGCCTTCGCATGTAGTTTACTATACAAACAGTCACACGTGCATACATTACTTCACAGGTGTCTGCACCCATTTTTGTTACTTTTTATTTTAGGTTGAAAAGTTATTTATCCGGTGTGTGTAAATACACCCATACTTCATACACATACTACATACACCCATACTACATAATGTTAATTATGTCAGATCACTAAAGGCAGAAAAAAGTTTGCATAAGTTACCCAACAAAAGTCATGTAGCATCATTTTAGAACTTAAATTAATTATTGCGATAAGTAAACGTTAACCTCCCCCCCCCCCATCCCCCCCCCCCCGCCCCCATCCCACGTCCTGACAACTGGTACAAAAATAACACTTAAAGGTGGCAGAAAACAGTCGAGTCCACCAGCTATTCAAAGGTGTGATTTTCCCCCAAAATTGTATGCCAACAAAATACATAATTCTCTTGAACCCCTTCTGTTGCTCTTCTGAATCTATGCCTCTTGTGAATGAAATGGGCTGTCTCAAGCAAAAAGCTGAATTCAATTGTTTGAAATGTCTGAATCAATCTCCAGACCTGAAAACTGTCACCCACACAAACACCAACATTCTCTGGTGTAGAGCACTCTCGGCACGCTGAATCAACTTGTAGTACGATGAGGGTAAAAAGTATGGTTGCACCTTGTATTATTAAATCATAAATATATACAAAGCTTTGGTCAGCTGACATCTGTTACATAAAGCCCGTATTGGTGAGTCTATTGCCAACTTCTAGAGCGACATATGGCAAAGATTAATCATGCTATATTACACCTTAACCTTCGCTATACCTCGCGGTAAAGTACACATCCAGCTATGATACACTGTCTGATCTCAAATAATGTATGATAAAATAATAATAATTCTTACCACATTTGCATACATGCACATAAACTCCCAACCCACAAGACGAGAATGATCCGAAATTCAACACAACCTGGTAAATCGTTAAACTTCTTTAAGAAGGGGTGAAATAGAAAGTTCATTTGTATTCTGAACATTACATGCTGGCAAATCGGCCAAAAACGATCAACCTTGTTGGGTGTGTTGAAGTTCTGGTCATTCTTTGTCATCAGAAAATTGTGTAAGGCAAGGGAAGCCAGTGCCACACGTGTTGCCTTTTCAGGCTGCAGGTGCATACACGTACGAAACACAACAGAATCTCGCAGCCAAAATTCCAAAAGCGTTCTCTGAAATCCGGCGGGCTCTAGATAAGGCGGTAGTCAAATATTCTCTGTTTTCTCCTTTCATACTCTACGCTCTCACTGTGAAGATCACTCACTGTCCTGAATGGGTAGTGTTACACTACCGCAGCCACACGCAAGGTGTTGTAGATGGAAGACGCAGCCAGACAAGAGTGTTTCCAGAAGAGTCTTTTATTTCTTGGTCATCGTGGGTCTAAGAGGTTGGGCACAACCAACCTACTAGCATGGCATACTAAAATGGCGAAAATACCGGAGCTCGGTCTCTCGCTTCTCAGCTCCCTCTATCTATCTCTCTCTCTCTCTCTTCGTTGTGTGCTCTCTATCTATCTCGTTCTCTTCATTGTGCGAGCTCCCTCTCTATCTCGTTCCCTTCGTTGTGAGCTCTCCTCATCTATCTCGTTCCCTTCGTTGTGAGCTCTCTCGTTCTGGTCATTGTGCGAGCTCTCTCTCTATCTCGTTTTCTTCGTTGTGAGCTCTCCCGTTCTGGTGTTTACCCCCAATATATATACCCGTTCTGGCCGAGGGCATCGCCCCTTTGTCTCAACCAGTCAAAAGGGGCTATTACTGTCACCCATATTCTTCCCCATCTATCATGGTGATCAGCGTCCCCTGACCCTATCTGTCAAAGGAGCTATTACTGTCGCCCATAATCTATCCCCCATCTGCTCTGGTGGATAGCGCCCTCTGATCCTAGCTGACCAGGGACCCATTACTGTCTCTCATAATTATTCCACATCTATTATGCTGGTCAGCGTCCTCTGATCTTAGCTATCAAAGGAACCCATTACTGTCTCTCATAATTATTCCACATCTATTATGGTGGCCAGCGTCCTCTGATCTTAGCTGACCAGGGACCCATTACTGTCTCTCCTAATTATTCCACATCTATTATGGTGGCCAGCGTCCTCTGATCTTAGCTGACCAGGGACCTATTACTGACTCTCATAATTATTCTTTGTCAGCAGGAGTCTGTGTTCCTCACTACTAACGAGGGCTCATTATTTATTCATTAGTCCCAGCTTAGTAGGGCCGGCCACTTGTCAACTCCACGTGAGCCCGTGGTACTAATTATACCCTCGTTATTTTCATATCAAGGGAAATTATAAAATTACCCGACCGTGATATTGGTCGTATACACTTATAGTGTAACAATTCCTCCCAAACCTACCCGAAAAAAAAGGAATCTTAATTCACAAGATTCGTTTTTTTTTTCCATTACACAATATTCAGACCACAAAATCATTTCAAACAATTAAACATGTTATCTACAAAATACATCATTTTTCGGAATGACCGCTTATTTAAATCGATCACTCCTTATTAAAAATTATTATTGTCCGGCGTAATCACGCCAATAAAAGTTCACATCAAAATCGTCGACTCAGTTATGTCTTTGCACATGTGTTCGTTATTCTTCACGATCCTTCCTGGATCGCAACAGCGTTGATCCTTGGTTACCCCAACGACGGGTAAAACTTGACAACGTTCGAGGCGGGGAGTAACTGCACTCCTCCCTCCATCATCGGCGTAGAGTCCTTCGCTCTTGCGACGTCATTCACGTCTGCTGATTGCACAGCCGCCGAAATCAACGTAGGCACAGTGACCTCACGTTCATCCTTCCTGAGTCGTGATAGTATGGAGCCAAACCATGCGCTAGTTTTCTTTTTATATTGTATACACCCTACCCGAATTATGATCACTACAACTGTCCCTACGATAGAACCAATGATGATCTGTGTCCATATCGCCCATTCTTGTTTTGGCTTAACGAATCTCTCTGAAGTCGAGCAATTAGATGATCCATTGGCATTTCCTTAATTTCATCTAACTCTTTGGGCAAAGAGATGGGATCGTAGTCTGGTAAAGCGCTATGAAATGGTTTCCATAACGTTATATTGGAAAATGCATAGTTTTCCATCCATCCTATCAATTTGTCTTCCACCTGATACTGGCTCTCTTGTTGGTAGTAAGGGGTTAACATCAATCTATCACTAATAGCCGTACATGATTCATTGAGGCGGATTAGCGATAATGGTGGGTTGATTTGTTGGTACGTGACCCCTTTACCGTGACAACTAATACTCATCTTTAGTGGACTATGATTACTAATGACCCATAGCCCATCCATTATATACCGTGCCATAGGTAACACTGTACCCAACTTGACCTTTGTTTGGCCGTGTGTTGCAATTTCGTCTGAATTGTTTAAGAACAGCGCCGTAACACAAAACTGATTAATGTTCATAGGATATATTGCACATCGAATCGCACAGAATCCTATCAAGGGTTTGGAACGAGCTTCAAGTTCAGCTTCCGTAAGGAGCGCGAACCGCGTACGTTGCGCGTCTACTGCTATTGTTGTGGATTCTAAGTCATACTGAGCCGTCATTGATTCTGGCGCAGGCCGATCTGAATCTCCAGTTACTAGTGGTAACTTTATCAAGTTTTTGAAATACGACATTGTGATTAATATTTAAACCCTGCGCTAGCCCCAATACTATCAGACTCAAGAAAAAACTTCATCTTGTTGTTGTCTGCAGTACGAGATATCACCAGAGACTTACACCACTGTCTCTGACAAAACTCAAATCATGCTTCATGATTTACACATTACAATAGTCCTCTCTCAGATACCGTCTGAGAGTCGCATTTCTAATTTGAAGCCTTCTTTGGCAGAAGAGTCAGTATCGCTTCAAGAATTTCCCTAACCCCATTAGTCTGTAAACTAGGCTGAATCGAACGATTGTCGTCGATCTCCCCATCATCAGAACTGTCTGATGTGCCCTTGTTACAACTAACGTTTACTGCTGAGAGAGATCTTTTCTCTCTTGTCTTTAGGCGCTTTCTTAACTCCATTAACGGAACGTCCTCCTCGGATGAAGAATTCTCACGATCTTTTCGCACCCCCCTAGTCAGTCTGTCTCGTGCGTTCTCTTGCCCTACTGCATCGTCACTGTCGCTATCGGATGATTCTGGAGCTACAACCTGTGTGCCTTTACGTAATGTTCTCCCCCTGGCTTTTGGAATAGGCCACTCGCTAATTTTGGCTATCCGCAAGTGTTCAGCATGTGAACTGACCTCAGTGCCATCTAGTTGATGTCGTACCCTGAATGTGACAGGCGACAATTGTTCCACCACTCTATAGTGCGACCTCCACTTACTGTCTAACTTATTGTGTCTACGGTGATTACGAAGGTACACTGGATCACCGACCTTAATTTCGACAGGCTGTACACCTCTATTAGCATACTTAACCCCCTTCTTCTGTGCTTTCTTAATTCGCCGATACACCTGGGTGAAGGCCTTGTGTTGCTGCTCAAGCGCTATCTTGTGAAAATCTTCACCAGCGTATTTTCTTCGGGGTCTAAGGATGTTATCTAACGGTAGCACTGGATCGCGACCGTACAGTAAGAAGAAAGGAGATTCCTGCGTAGTTTCCGAAACACAAACCCTATAAGCTGCTAGTACCTGGTTAATATGCACGTCCCAGGTCGAAAAATCCTCTTGTATCTTTTTGGACAGAATGTCGTTAAAAGTTCTGTGAAAACGTTCGACCTTAGCATTGGACTGTGGATGATAAAGACTGGTCGTGACATGATCTATGTTCAGTTCGGCCAGCGTTTCTGCCATAACCCTATTCACATTCTCAGATCCATTGTCTGATACTATCTGCAATGGACAGCCATGTCTGGGTAGAATTTCTTCTACGAGCAGCTGTACCACTGACTGCGGCGTTTTATCTGGTACAGGGAACGCCTCTACCCAACCTGTCAGATGACAGATGAATGCTATGACATAGCGATTCCCGCTAAGGGAGCGGTCAAACGGACCTGCCAAGTCCAATGACAACTTAGCGAATGGGTATGGAGGAATGTCCATTTCCTGTACGGGGGCCCTTTTCTTTTGTAACACTCTAGACTGACAGATGACACACCCACTAACATATTCATACAGTTGTTTGTACATGTTAGGCCAGTAATACTTTCTACTGACTGTGTCATGCGTCTTGTCTATTCCTAAGTGACCATTTTCGTCATGGTACTGTCTGACTACGTACTCTACCAAGTGAGACGGAACATACAATCTGGCTACTGGTTCATCATCAGGATGAGACAAGAAATATAGAACATCCTCTATCAGCATGTATCTCCTATTGACTGTCATGGTTCCTTGTTCACTAATCAATAAGTCCTTTAAGCGCACTATTTCAGAATCCTTCTCCTGTTCCTCAATAATATCAAACCCTGGAAGATCAACTTTTTCCAGCTTCTCGTCACACCCTGCCCTTACTGTACAACTAGCGAACTGCTTGGGGGTGAATTGGTTGGAGTTTATGACTCCAATGACAAAAGCATTGTCATTGACCTCTCTGGTTAACTCTTCTTCTTTCTCATGCTCTGGCATGTGAGTACCACTCGGCATTCTGGATAGTAAGTCTGCCAAAACATTTTGAGGACCTGGGATATATTCAATAGTACAGTTATATCCCGAAATGCCTAGGGCCCACATCTGCACCTTCTTATTCTGCATTGGTGAATTAAGCAAATACGTAAGAGGCATGTGATCCGTGCGGATTACAAACTCCGCATTATGCAAGTAGTGATTTAGCTTTTGAAGCGCATAATGGATCGCAAAAGCCTCTTTCTCTATTGTCGACCATTTCCTCTGACTGGTACTAAGTTTATGGGATAGAAAGTAAATAGGTCTTTCTACCTTTGAGCCTGGGGAAATGTCTGAATCCTCATCGCATTTTTGCGCGAGACATGCCCCCACGCATGTGTCGCTGCCATCCGTGTAAAGGATGTACGGACGCCGTGTATCTGGATAGGCTAACACTGGTGCTACAGCTAACGTTTCCTTCATCAAATCAAATGCTTTCTGGCATTCCTCTGTCCAACTGAATCTCGCATACTTTCGTGTCAGTGCTATGATTGGTTCAGCCATCTGGAAGAAATTAGGAATCATTTTCCTGTAAAACCCAATCATACCAATGAACGAACGGCACTCTCTGACACAGGTCGGAGCCGCCATAGCCCTAATGACTTTTACCTTTTCCTCATCCGGTTTTATCCCCTGGTTACTAATGACAAACCATAAGTATTTGGTTTCTTCCTCAAAGAACTGACACTTCTTGAGTTTCAGCTTCAGGTCATGCTGTCTCAATCGATCAAAGACTGTCTGAAGGTGACACATATGGTCTTCTATTGTTTCTGAGAAGATCAAAATGTCATCGAGATAGGCACAGGCAAAACCTTCTAAACCGGCTAGCACGATATTCATAAGCATCATGAACAATCCCGGTGCTCCCACCAAACCAAAAGGCATTTTCGTGAATTCGAATAATCCTTTGTGGCATGCAAATGCTACTCT
Organism: Semisulcospira habei; assembly: GCA_036245525.1. Lineage (NCBI taxonomy): Eukaryota > Metazoa > Mollusca > Gastropoda > Semisulcospiridae > Semisulcospira > Semisulcospira habei. The sequence goes on along the minus strand of BTPG01000003.1, from coordinate 249,480,175 downwards.
ATCCCTACTCTCCTGATCCGCCATCTTGACCTGCCAGTATCCCGACTTAAGGTCCAGACTGGTAAAATACTTGGCCTTTCCAAGCAGTGACAAAATGTCATCTATCAGCGGTAGTGGGTACGATGTTTTCTTTGTAACCTCATTCAGTTTTCTAAAGTCAACACATAAACGTTTCGACCCATCCTTCTTGGATACAATCACTAAACTAAAAGACCATGGGGACTGAGAACGTCTTATCACACCTGCCTGTAACATCTCTTCTAGAGCCTTATCAACAATCTCTCTATCTTGAAGCGGGATTCTATACGGTTTTATCCTAATGGGAGGATGATCGCCGGTATCTAGTTTCATCGTGACAGTGTCAGTAGCCCCTAAATCAAGGTCGCTATTCGCGAACAAGTCTTGATTGTTCGTAATGAGCTCTGACACTACCTCTTTCATCTTCTCCGGCGCAGTGACTTCCGTCAAGTCGACTGCCGATACCTGCCGATCAACCGACCCTATTTGTACTTCATGTACTTCCTGAACTGCTGTTACCTTCCCTACAACACAACCCCTTCTAACTCTATACGTCTTGTTTGTGTTGTTTACTATCAGTATGGGATACGTCTGGTGATTATTTTGCCTGACTACCGTGCTTGTCACTAACAGTCCCGGTTCTTGTGCTATAAATCCCTTGTCTGTTTCCGAAATCTCTAAGAGTGTCTCTCTTGCAAAATACGGAGCATTCTTCATCCGTACCTGGAGTACTTCTGCCGTCTGAGGTTTTATCACTTTCGTCTTAGTCACTCTGACCAAAGACGAAATGTGGATGTCCTGTTCATAGGGCACATAAACACTTCCGACTCTGAGTTTCTTCAAGTCAAAATAAATCCTCACCCCGTTTTTGTCTAACCAGTCATTTCCCAAAATAAAGTTCCTGTTGAGCCCTGATACCACGTAGAACTTATGTTTAAACTTTTGCCCCGCTACCGTAAATTCTAATTCTGAACTCCCCAATAATTGTAAAGCTTCTCCACTAACTGACTGTAACGACACATCTCCCTTTCCTAACTTTGGCTTATGACTGAGTTTATCGTAAGCCCCCTTGCTAATCAAAGACACCTCTGCTCCCGTATCGATCAAGCTACGAAATCGTTGCTTCCCAATTTTGAACACTATGCACTTAGGGCTACCCGCTACATTAATGCTAAACAACTGACTCTTTCTACTTTTCCGGTCCTGCGTAACGGCTTCGTGTGCCGCAGAACCTGCTAGTTTTCCTGCCTCGGCGGAAACCTTCTTTGACCTTGTGGCCGCCTGTTTCTGGCCTTTCTACATTCCCGCTGAATGTGACCTCGTTCCCCACACTTCCAGCATTGAATCGGGGGACGCATTGTTTGCTGACCAGCCGTCCCTATCACTCGGCAATTTCGTGCCTGGTGCCCTACTCTCCCGCATTTAAAACAATTACGGTGACGAGCATGGTCTAATTCCATAACCTCTTCTCCACCCCTAGCTGTCGCTCTCGGCTGACTAACTGGCCGATTGTTTATCGTGCGTAGCTCAAACCTATGGCGAAGGTTTTCCTCTTGCATGGCCACCTGCACGGCCCTATCTAATGTATTTGAGTTATCCCTCAGGACTTTCATCTTAAGAAAGTCATGCGCCAATCCGTCAACAAAGAAATTGGTTAGTTGCCGTTGTACCACAGCAGCGCCCATCTGACTCGGGAAGGCTTCGCCGGCCAGAGTCATTAGTCGCTCTGCGTACAGAGGCACACTTTCCCTTGGGTTTTGTTTCACCCGCTGTAGCAACGCAAGAGCATGATTTTCATCGGCGATTTCGCCGAACCTTACGGTTAGCTGCCTTTTCAGTTCATCCCAATCCCCTGCGCTTCCGTTTGTAAGAATCGATGGATAAAATCACTCACCACCCCCGAGCTTGCTTGATAAGCAATGACGGGGCGCCTGTTGAGGGCTTTTATTAACACTGCATATTTGTCAATTTCTTTTATCCACTCCCTAAATTTGGTAGGCTTTCCGTCAAACGTTCCTACCATCTGCCCTATACTCTGGGCGTTAATCGCCTGACTCATTTCCTCTACTTTTTCGCCTAAAATCCTAAACACTTCCTCTGCCATTTTTGTTTCTTTTTAAATGTAACAACAACACAACTCTAGCTAACTGGTCTGGCTCCTATATAAGACTCAACAAGGGTTAAACGAAAAAAGTCACTTACCCCGTGATCCTTTCGGCTGTTGGTCTTGAATGAGTCGCAGACGTCCCGTGGGCTCGAACTCTGTTTTTTCCTTGACGTGGGCTCGAACTCTGCTTTTCTTGAAGTGGGCTCGAACTCTGCTTTTCCTTGACGTGGGCTCGAACTCTGCTTTTCCTTGAAGTGGGCTCGAACTCTGCTTTTCCTTGACGTGGGCTCGAACTCTGCTTTTCTTGAAGTGGGCTCGAACTCTTCTCTTCTCTTCGGGTTGTTGGCTTGCACTCTTCTCTTCTCTTCCTGGTCTGCTCTTCCACCCTTGCGTCGTTGGCTGTCGATTTGGTGCTGATAGTCTAGTTTTTCTGTTTCTTCGTTCCTCTGTTTCTTCCCGTTCCGAGATCCTGGTCACGGCACCAAATAAGAAGATACGGTAGTGTTACACTACCGCAGCCACACGCAAGGTGTTGTAGATGGAAGACGCAGCCAGACAAGAGTGTTTCCAGAAGAGTCTTTTATTTCTTGGTCATCGTGGGTCTAAGAGGTTGGGCACAACCAACCTACTAGCATGGCATACTAAAATGGCGAAAATACCGGAGCTCGGTCTCTCGCTTCTCAGCTCCCTCTATCTATCTCTCTCTCTCTCTCTTCGTTGTGTGCTCTCTATCTATCTCGTTCTCTTCATTGTGCGAGCTCCCTCTCTATCTCGTTCCCTTCGTTGTGAGCTCTCCTCATCTATCTCGTTCCCTTCGTTGTGAGCTCTCTCGTTCTGGTCATTGTGCGAGCTCTCTCTCTATCTCGTTTTCTTCGTTGTGAGCTCTCCCGTTCTGGTGTTTACCCCCAATATATATACCCGTTCTGGCCGAGGGCATCGCCCCTTTGTCTCAACCAGTCAAAAGGGGCTATTACTGTCACCCATATTCTTCCCCATCTATCATGGTGATCAGCGTCCCCTGACCCTATCTGTCAAAGGAGCTATTACTGTCGCCCATAATCTATCCCCCATCTGCTCTGGTGGATAGCGCCCTCTGATCCTAGCTGACCAGGGACCCATTACTGTCTCTCATAATTATTCCACATCTATTATGCTGGTCAGCGTCCTCTGATCTTAGCTATCAAAGGAACCCATTACCGTCTCTCATAATTATTCCACATCTATTATGGTGGCCAGCGTCCTCTGATCTTAGCTGACCAGGGACCCATTACTGTCTCTCCTAATTATTCCACATCTATTATGGTGGCCAGCGTCCTCTGATCTTAGCTGACCAGGGACCTATTACTGACTCTCATAATTATTCTTTGTCAGCAGGAGTCTGTGTTCCTCACTACTAACGAGGGCTCATTATTTATTCATTAGTCCCAGCTTAGTAGGGCCGGCCACTTGTCAACTCCACGTGAGCCCGTGGTACTAATTATACCCTCGTTATTTTCATATCAAGGGAAATTATAAAATTACCCGACCGTGATATTGGTCGTATACACTTATAGTGTAACAGTAGGGCTTCAATAAGTATGTCTTCGAAGGGAAGGCATCGTCTCCAACAATGAAGTAAGGGACAGCTTTTTCTCTTCCTGTCAAAGGCTTCGGTGGTGGAATATTGAGGCTATTTTTCTCAATTGCCAACTTCAAAGCAGATGCACGGAAGACTCCTGCATCACCAGCACGACCATTTCTGCCCACATTTACAAACAAGGACCGATATCGTGCATCCACTAAAGCCAGGAGAATGATGCTATGATACTTCAAATAATTGAAGTAGTCTGAGCCACCAGGGGACTTGATCTCAACGTGCTTGCCATCCATCGCACCAATGCAGTTTGGAAGGTTCAATCGATGTTCAAAGTCCTCATCAATCTGCCCCCACTCCTCAGGCGTACTTGGCACCTACACAGAATAGTAAAGATATAAAATGAAAACTGGTTCAATAAGAGAATACACACATTCATGAATTCAAATAGTGCTTTGAAGTAACACAGACAATTCTGAGGTCTTTTATAATCACTGATCATAATCCCCCCACCCCCCCCCTTTTTTTTTTTTTTTTTTTTTTTGGGGGGGGGGGGGGCGGGGAGGGGGGGGGGGGCGGGGGTTGTTGTTACAGACAAAAAAAAAATGGACAACAGAGCCAAAGCCAACCGAGCCAAAGCCAGCAGCAAGAGTGAGGCGACAGCCAGGAAACCGAAATGGAGCCAAAAGAGAACCTGGAACTGTGACTACACCAGGTTGGTGTAACATCAAATTCAAACGAGAGACGCCGACACCAGTCCATGCCAATGCCACCGCCTGATAAGCATGAAACTGAACAAGAAAGACCAGCTCCATATATGTTCATGTAACCACCAGCTCAGCAATGTGGACCCCCCCACCCCCACCCCCACCCCCCCCCCCCCCCACTGGCCTATTCTACTTCCCCATCACCTGCAGCTCAACAGAGACGCATCCTTGGCACAGAGGTGTGCGAGACCCACCGTGCGCCAAACCGAAAGAGAAAACGGATAGATCCAGCGGAAGAGACAGTTTTAAAATCCGTTGTGTAGAGAAAGTCGTCTATAAAAGAGGCGGTAATTGCTGGAAATGACTATTTCTTCAAAATGATCGTGTGCAAAGTGGCCCGCCTTCCCATTACAGCACAAGACTCTGTGCGGCAGGCTATTTATAATCTTGTGGCAGAAGAACAGAACAAGTGCTAGAAATGTGACATTCTTCTCTGATATAATTTAGTTTTGGGCATTCAAGTTATGTAAGAATGAATTTATACCAATAAAAATGGACAGTGACCATGCCTCGAAAGTCGATGCAACTTGTATTTTAAACAACTAAGAACTCCCTGTGCATGCAGCCACTGCAAGCGGTCACTGTAACATAAGTGCAGCACCAGTGACTGCGTGCACAATGGGAAAATAGGTGATTGTGCATGAAAATAAGAGACAAGTCCCACCATCTATGCAACATCCAACTGTCATGGTTCTGTCACTTATTCTTTTAATGTTCGAGCATGAAGTACAAAATTTGTGATATACACAAATTTGCTTCATGTTTTGACAGTAATAGGCACCGGAACCATGACGTCATGGTGGGGCTTGTCTATTATTTCTATACTGACACACACTGTGGTTTGACAGGCATTGCGGTTTGAAAAAGAAAGTTGTTATGAGCTCCAACTTTTGCGGTCAATAGCTGAACAGCAAGTTTAATGGAATTTTACATTGCTCGAGCTGACAGGTGACACTTTCCATCAACCATCAACCCTGGTCACGTGCTCCATAGTCAGCCATATATTACATGTATTCAACACAACCAAGACAAAACACATGAATACCAATTGCAATACCAATTGCAAATGTGCACAAGTACACTAAAAACAGGAGGTACCTGTGTTGACTGTTAAACAAATCCATGAAACAGAAAGGCTAGGAGCCTCAACATTTCGAGCATAGAGAAGACACTATTATGTATCATTAACAGCTATGATATATTGAACTTGAAGGATGCTGGTTAATTGTGCGCTGATTATCCCACATGACAGCTTTATCGTACAATTTTCATTTGATGAAAGGTACTGCAATACATCAACGCACAACTGTCAAGCATCCTTTCTTAAACCAAAAATTCATACTTCATGAAATCATCCTGAAGAACAGTACATAATGCGTCACATGTATCCATGACAATCTTGTGAACAGTACAGTCAGAGATCTGGAACTCGAACATGAGAACAGTAAATGAATTGCTTTAAAATAAAATGAGTTCATTATCAATATGATGATAATTTCAGGGCAGTCTGGTCTAGCAGGTATTGCATGAAATGAGCACTGAAATAGACACGCTTGTGCACTCAGACAACACCACAGAAACACCACTGCCTACTCACCGGAAAAGGTTTACAATTAATGGTACTAGTAGCGCTGAGTTGGTATACCTCGCCCTGTACCTAGGTTAAACGCACCAGTGGCGCCATTGTTGCACCAGACCGGTCGCTCGGGTCGGTCATGTGCACCAGAAATGCGCGCCAGTTTTGTGTAGACTTGAAGATGGCGGCGGTTTGTGACACGCCCCACACCCTGAATCGAGTCTATTTTATTTGTAGTGCGAGCATGTCTCGTAATTCAACTACGACGGTGCAACAATGGCGCCGCTGGTGCGTTTAGCCTAGGCACAGGGCGAAGTATACTAACTGAGCACTAGTAGCAGTGCAAATTATATAAGACTAGTAATAATACTGCTTAGCTAGCTCCTTCTCTTCTCTGAAGGAGCTGGCTCAGCTGGTGGAAAAGCTGGACAGTACAGCCATTGCGTATGGGATGGAAATCAGTGCAGAGAAGACCAAACTGATGACCAATAACACCAGTGGCATTGACAATGACGTCATGATAGGAAGCCAAAAACTGGAAACAGTTAATAAATTCAAATACTTAGAAGCCATTATGACACATGAGGGATCAAAACCAGAAATAATGTCCAGGATTGCGCAGACAACAACAGCACTGACAAGGCCATATGAAAGGACAGAAACATCACGCTCTGCTCCAGATTGATGCGCTGCTTAGTCATCTCAGTGTTTTTGTATGCCTGCGAGTCATGGACCCTCACAGCAGACCTTGAAAGGAGGAAACAGGCCACTGAAATGAGATGTTTTCGAAAGCTGCTTGGCATTTCATACAGAGATCACATCACGAACGAGGAAGTGGGAAGCAAAATCAGGCAAGACATCGGGCCCTATGAAGACCTATTGGCCATTATGAAAAAAACGCAAACTGAAGTGGTATGGGCATGTCACGCGTTCAGCAGGGCTTGCCAAAACAATCCTGCAAGGCACTGTGCAAGGAGGACGAAGGAGAGGAAGACAGAAGAAAAGATGGGAGGACAATATCTCAGAGTGGACAGGACTGAGGCAGGTTGATACGCTAAGAATGGCAGAGAAGAGAGAGGAATGAAGGGAGCTGGTTGTCAAGCCATAAGTGGTGCCCCAACGGTCGGCAAGACTACAGGAGAGAGAGAGAGAGAGAGAGAGAGAGAGAGAGAGAGAGAGAGAGAGAGAGAGAGAGAGAGAGAGAGAGAGAGAGAGAGAGAGAGAGAGAGAGAGAAAGAGAGAGAGAGAGATGGTGATGATGATACAAATTTATTTATCAACGGTAAAAAGTTCTGACAGAAACAAATCGTCATTTTACAAACTTGCCGTTGCTAACATCTACAACATAAAATAGGTTAAATAATAATAATAATAATAATAATAATAATAATAATAATAATAATAATAATAATAATAATAAAGAATTATATTTACACAAATTATTTCATGCAACAATAATTTTTTTTTAAATTAAAAAAAATATTTACACAAAATAATACTAACACTCAACATTCATCTTATACCACACACACACACACACACACACACACACACACACACACACACACACACGCACGCACGCACGCACACACACACACACACAAACACACAAACACTATACATAAATGCATGTATTACATGAAAATATTAACTATCAGGGTTGTTTAAATAAATGTCTAGTGATGTTATGTTTGGCTCACCAGGTAATCGAAAAGTTTCGTTTTAAAGATTCCAAGCGAGGCTATAGTCTTCAAATGTGCAGGAATTGTGTTCCATACAAACGGTCCAGAAAATGATAAACTAGTTTTAAAGAGGTGAATTCTAGGCAGAGGTAGGGGTAAAGTATTATTCCTTGAGGTCCGTTCGCGTTCTTGCTGTGGCATAAATTTGGTGGTTAGATACCTCGGTGTCATGTTATTTAATATCTTGTGCATGAGAATGCATTTGTTGAAATTAGGATGTTGACGCAGGCCGAGAATGTTTAGATGTCTAAATTTGTCTGTGGTAGGAATGGGCCGCGTATCATTTTGACAGCTCTTTTATATATAGAGTTTAACCTGTTCATGTGAACATCACTACAACCGTCCCACACTGTGGAGACATAATCAACGTGAGACTTGATATGGGCATGAAAAAATAGTTTACGAGTATGTGTATCCGTTATTTGTCTAAGTTGGGACAACAGGAAAGTGTTTTTAGCAATGGTTTTTCAGATTGTATTTATATGCGTCTCCCAACATAGTTGTTCGTCAACGTGTATTCCCAAGAATTTACGCTCTGTGACTTGTTGTATCGGTTTAGCGTTCAGTTGTAAATGTAAGAGAGAGAGAGAGAGAGAGAGAGAGAGAGAGAGAGAGAGAGAGAGAGAGAGAGAGAGAGAGAGAGAGAGAGAGAGAGAGAGACTATTGGCAGCAAAATTTCTCTTAAAATACTTAAAATACACAAGTGCACAACACAAATATTTGGTTGCTTCAATTGTATTCACTCATGAAGTGTGCGTGCACTGTGCCGGTAGAGCACGCCGATACAAAACAAAACTAAGAAGCGGTGAAAGACACAAACTTGTCCCAAGGTACCTTAGAGTCACTGCCAGACGCTCCCCCGGCGAAATAGCTTTCCGCATGACGGTATCTTGCCGTTGTATTTGATGTTCCACTCGCCTGAGAATTTCACTGAAGTTTTCAAATGTCATCCTCAAAAATGACTTGTAGCCGTGTGGATCTTCCGCACATAGCTCTTGCACAAGGGTCGCGTATGCTCCCAAAAAAGGACGCTGAAGTATCCACTTCCTCCTTCGCACTCTTTTCTCCTTTCTAGCCACAATAATTGCTGTTGCTGCGGCAATTGTGCTCAGTTCTTCATCAGATGAATCGTCTTTCATGTACGTAACCATTTTGTTTGTTTGTCTCGAGCACATGAACGTCTAGCGAGATTTTCCAAATAAGGAAATTGCGCATGCGCAGCTTGCTGAAAGCTACCTCTGTGTACGGTGAAAAACTATCGACCAGATAGAATAGTCCGCCGATAGTTTTCTATCCTCAGGTGAAAACTATCCACATGTACGATTGCCTTACCGTATGCCATGACTAGCCATGGATTGAGTGACTGTTTGATTGATTGATTGATTCATTCATTCAGTCACTCATTCCATTCTTTTAGTCATTTGTTCACAGGTGTTTTGTTTTTTTAATTTATTTTAACTTTATTCATTATTTGTTTCCTATTTTATGACTAGGTAGTTCACTTGACATAGTACTTAGGCTTGGTTCACTTCACTGGCAGGCATGAGCCTGGGTGACTGCAAGCATACAGGTCATCTTTGTTATGCGACCTCAAGGGTCATCGTTCACTACTATGTGTAATACGTGTAGCCTTTAAGTGACTGCAAGAAATACAGGACATCTCTATTATGCGACTTCAAAGGTCATTGTTCACGAGTGTGATGAAACTCTATGCTCATGCATAGTGTTCACACATTAGGTTTAATACGGTACGGTTTTTGTTAACGGTTTGTTTTGTGCCGATAGTCCGTATAGCACGAGATCCACGTGAAATCTTTCGGACATGGTTAGCACGGATAGCGGTAGTGAGTTGTAGGCAAAAGCTCAGTCTGGCAGAGCAGTAAATACAGTAGTACGGGCTTTCTTGTCAGAGGAAACAGATGTGTTTGAGATACCTAGCCCGTATTCCAAGACTCCCTGAAACCTAGGATTCAGGTATGTTTCTATATATGTATTGTTGATAGTTGCTTAGTTAAAGACGGTATGCGTTGGGAAGAATAATTTGGTTGTATAGTGTTGACCGGTTTGGTTCAGTTATGTTGGTTTGGAATTCAGTGAGGTAACCGGTGTTTTTGGTATACAGTTATTTACCGAGATGGATAACTAAAGGAATGTGAGGTGTGTATGTCTAAGTCGCTATGAAGGTAGTGCGTGGTTGGTTAAGCATAGTCTTTTCCATGGTAGAGAATAGTGTATGGCAAGAGTGTTAGGTTATAGTCTGTTTCAAGGTAGTGACAGTTATGGGGGTGTTACGAAAGTAGTTCGGGTTATGAAGCACGTGTGTGTGTGAATGAACGTGTGGGTTATTTGTATCAGCCAGGTTACGTAATGTTTCTCATGTTATCCAATGTTGTGTATTTGTGCTTGTCGTGGAAAGAGACGGACGCTGAGACGTCAGTCATCAGGACCTAACGCGAGGTCATATCTCCAATTCTTCACTCAGGGAGTGAGCGGCCGGTGCCAAGACACCCGAGTCACAGCGAAGATACAGTACGAAAACGAAGACGTCCACGATACGACTCGAGGAGCGTACGTGAAAGGACTTGCACGCCTAGATGTGAAAGGACTTGACAGTAACCATTCGAGAACACCAAACAGGTTGGAGACTGTGAGAAACTAATACATAGCCTGGCAGTGATATTGTGTATGCGTATGTGATGTTTGGATGTAGTGGGGAAGGTGTAGTGTGAATAGTTGATAATCTTTTTAAGCGTTTGCTCTATTTTATTGTGTATAAAAGTTCCGTTAGAAAAGAAGCCCGTGAGTTGAGTTTTACCGCATGAATGCGCCCGTCTGAGTCAGTGGCGGTGTATGCGTCTGTTGTGCGAGAGTCTGTGCGTACGACTGGGGGGCAAGTCTGCGTGCGTTACAACGATTATGTGCAATAAGCAGCCTTTTTAACCGAAAGGTGTTTTGCAGTCATATTAATGGACCATGTATTTATTTATTGCATGCTGACATTCATTAGATTGCATTTTAGTAGATCTATTTTATTCTAGGCAATGTTATATTACATGCACATAATTTCCCCTCGAGTACACATGTTTTCTGTCGGTCTTTCCTCTTCGTCATGAATGACTGCAGTGCATGTTGATGTTCGCGTTCATTGTTGGCGTTCAATGATTGCGCATATATATATATATATATATATATATATATATATATATATATAATATATATATATATATATATATATATATATATATATATATATATATATATATATATATATATATATATATATATATATATATAGAGAGAGAGAGAGAGAGAGAGAGAGAGAGAGAGAGAGAGAGAGAGAGAGAGAGAGAGAGAGAGAGAGAGAGAGAGAGAGAGAGACAGCGAGTACAAAACCACCCAAAAATCGATAATGCTGCATTGACCGCCAAAACACAACAATTTTTACAATAACTCACCATTGTCCCCGTCAACACCACGCCTTTCCCAATACATACTGTTCATTGCAAATAAAACGCAGTATTACAACAACATAAGGTAACATCCTCTGGCGATACATACTGGCAACATATTGACAGAGTCGATTTCTGGAAAATATTATTTCTCAAAAACTTGTCTGTCGAATTCTAAATGCATGCCCAGGGTGTGTGTGCAGCAGTACAAAGCGGTATAACACACTCTATCACCTGCTTACTAAGACTCTATTTTGCCAGCGCTCTGAGTGCTTTCCAAACTGTGCACAAAGGGACACACGCCTTGCCACGTGCCAACACCAAAGTAATATAACAAAAACGAACAGACCCAACCAGAGCCAAAACACAGGCAGTGATAAGCTAACACGGCCAAACACGCCGCAAAACAAAAAAAAAAAACAACGGACAATCGTGCGACTCGCAACCCCCCCCCCCCCTCCCCTCCCCCCAACAACGCAATGAACTCTGAAAAACAAAACTGTGACACCAACGAGTAGAAATCCACAGAACAGTCACAACTAAAAGGTTCGGTGTTAATCACCATTGTGGTTAGGTGGGTCCACTGACGAGAGCAGTACCTAGCTTATTGCAAGCAAAAATGTGCTCGAAATACGCAATGGGATGACAAAACAAAATCTAGACCTGTGTCATAAAACCTTGTGTATACGGCCAAGCCAGAATAAACAGGCTACCGAACGCGTTGTTGGTGTGAGATGTTGAGCACCATTTATTCACACACGATTGTTGGGGACTACCCTCGCCGTGCTTTCCCGCGTCAGATTGGCCCTCGTGCTGATCCACCAACAACTACACAACAAGACTGCCTGGCTTGGTCACACTTTCACGAGTGGCACAGGTCTAGTCACACACAAAATAACTCCCTCGCCAACAAATAAAAACAAACAACCAAAAAAAAACCAACACAGGGCGAAACAAGCCTTGCCTTCACTTCTAAAAGGGAAGTTTAAAAAAAGTACCTCCAGAACCGATGTGTACACCGCCCGAAACAAAAGCGCATACGACGCTGGGCCCACGATAACGGCACATACCAAGAGACTGAGAGCTTGTGGACCTGAACCCAGGCGTGACATAAACGACGCACAGTTTAAAGACCCAAAACTGACAGGCAACCCATTGAGGCCTGGACGGAATGACTGGCCAAAAACTGGTGTAGAAACAGACCCGTAACACAAATGGGGAACAGGAGACTCAGGAAAACAACATTAATGAAATGACGCAATGAATCGAAACCGAAAGAGACGGAACCTGCCGAGCCGGGAGAAAGACAAGGAAGGAAACAACACAGTCACGAACGGACTGTAAAGCAATGCTTATCTCCCCACCAATAACAAGGCACAAAACGCGAAACAAAAATTGGGACCCAAATTATCTAACGCATAGCAACAAATCACACTGCCCGAAACAAACGCCTATAACGGCGCGGGGCCCACAGTTCATTTAATGAATCACACCACGGATGGTCTCAACTCGTTCCGGAAAATAAAGCAAACACAACCTTTTTAACCCCGCGAGACAACAAAAAGGATACGTGGACCGAAATATGAAAACTTTGGGGAAGAATCACCCTCATGATACAAAGGGAACAACAACCAACAAACTATGAATCTCAACTAAACGGCCCACTGAGTCACAAGAACTGACTAGTTCAGCCGGTAGGGGAAGGTACAACCTAAAAACGGTACCCAAACAAAATATGCCCAGACAACGGGATGTTGACACATGAACCCACGTGTGTACAAATATCTAACCAATATGGAAAGGTGGACACATAACGACATGGACCGTCCGAAAAACACACACAGTGTATGTACAATAACCTGTGCCGAAAATGTTGGCACTCGAGTACACGCATGTAATATCTCAAGCCCAACTTTGAACTTGCAACGTGAATATGCTAACAGGTGGCGCGGCGCAGCCACCCAAATACCGATGACCAAACATTATGCAACAGTACAGAGTGTAACGCACGCAGACTTGCCCACAGTCGTACGCACAGACTCTCACGCAACAGACGCATACACCGCCACTGACTCAGACGGGAGCATTCATGCGGTAAAACAAACACACGGGCTCCCTTTCTAAAGTAACCTTTATACAATATAAACGAAAAAGAACAACTTAAATAACTATCAAACTATATACACTGCTCTCCTATCACACACTCACACAAATCACAATATCTTTGCCAGGTTAGGTCTTAGTCTCACATTGCCTCCAAACTGTTTGATGTTGTTGCCTGGTTACGTTGGTCCTTCTCACGTCTAGGCGTGAAAGTCCTTCGTCGTACGCGTATTGCCGTCCTGTCTCTTTGGGCGCGGACGTCCTCGTTCTCGTACGGTACACTCAGTTCTCGCTTGGACTTGGGTGTCTTGGTTCCCAGTCAGACTCACTCTCAGAAGAGCTGGAGGGATGACCTCACGTAGGTCCCACCTGCGACTCGACGTCTCGGCGTCCGTCTTTCCACTCTTGTTACAAGAACTCTGAATAGACAACAAAAGTCCCAACGTAACACTTGCTAAACACACAACATATTGGATCAATGAGAGACGTCACGTAACCTGGCTGATACAAATAGCTCACACGTTCATTCACACACACACACGTGCTTCATAACTATTTTCGTATCACCCCCATATCTCTGTCACTATCTTGAAACAGGCTATAGCCTAACTGACACTCTTGCTATACATTACTCTATACCCTGGAAAAGACTATGCTTACCCAACCACGTACTATCTTCATAGCGGCTTAGACATACACACTTCATATTCCTTTAGTCATCTAACTCGGTAAACAACTATATACAAAAACACCAGTTACTTCACCGAATTCTAAACATACTATAACTAAACCAAACCGGAACACCGCTATCCAACCACATTAATCTTACCACGCATACTGTCTTTAACTAAACAACTGTCAATACTACATTTATAGAAACATACCTGAAATCTAGGCTTCAGAGTCTTGGAATGCGGGCTAGGTAACTCGAACACAACCGTTCCATACGACAAGACAGCCCGCACTACCGATTTAGACCTCTGACAGTCACAGCTTCCGCCTAGAACTCACTAAAAATCCCGTACTAACCATGTGTTACAGATTTCACGTGCCACACGGACTTTCGGCAAACAAACCGTTAACAAAAACCGTACCGTACTAATCCTACTCGTTAACAAAAACCGTACCATACTAATCCTACTGTGTGAGCACTATGCACAAGCATAGAGCTTCATCACACAGAGTAAAAATCACAAGGAGGGTACAATCTTTGGAAGTGACTCACGAGCCAGGCCCGACTTCACACTCTAAATCGAACACTATAAATCTGTGAACACCCTGCAACTGTTGATACAAGTCACAGATCTAAAAGACATGAACGCATAGAACTATGTTCCAACAATGTGCTTGTAAATCAACACCATCAGAGAGGCAACCCCCTCACCCCATACAGTGGCTGACTAATCGATGCTCACGTCAGTCACGATGGGCGGCGTATCAATCACTCGTGAATTGAGCGCGCCGAACCTCGCCAACCCACAGCCAACGCGCTAAACTCCAAAACTGGATATACTACACAGCCAAGAGGAGTAGCCTAAGCACGCGACGAGCAGTGAACAGACTGTAAACGCAACATTCCGGAACATGAGACACATCGGTAACGAGTGAAGGCGAACACAACAGACCTCGAACATGAGGTAACACAGACCTGAGAACCGTTGATTACACCGCACGAAACAAACGCGCATAACGGCGCGGGGCCCACGATAACGGCACACGCCAAGAAACTGACCTTAAAGTCGAGAGCATCATTCAACGGAGACCGAAAATGTCTCCAACGGAAACTTAAAGTGAGCTAAGAGACTCTTCCCGATCCTCCCTGCTCGCACTGTCTAAACTAAAGATTGACGAGCGCACAAACGAACTAAACCTGGTTAATAGGGAAACGACCAGCAGACAACGAAGCGAGGCTCAGAAACATCTAGAAGAAAGAATACTGGGAGAGCCAGAAGAAGCAACGGTCTGTGGACAAACTCCACTGAACCTGAAACAACCCGAACATGGGCTCCTTTCGCCAAAAAGCGACAATTGTAAAACTTTGGGAAAGAACTGATCATCCTCAGGCTACAAAGGGAACACCGCTAAGCTGTACAACAGCTGTTAACCAACAACTTAACACTATGAATCTCAACTAAACGGCCCACTGAACCACGAGAACTGACTAGTTCAGCCAATAGGGGAAGGTACAACCTAAAAACGGTACCCAGGGCGAAACAAGCCTTGACTTAACCTCTAAACGGAAAGATAAAAAAAAAAAAAAGCCAGAACCGATGGATACACCGCCCGAAACAAAGGCGCATAACGACGCTGGGCCCACGATAACGGCATATGCCAAGAAACTAAGAGCGCGTGGACCTGAACCCAGGCGTGACATAAACAACGCAGTTTCAAGACCCAAAACTGACAGTCAAACCATTGAG
Source organism: Semisulcospira habei (assembly GCA_036245525.1). Classification (NCBI taxonomy): domain Eukaryota; kingdom Metazoa; phylum Mollusca; class Gastropoda; family Semisulcospiridae; genus Semisulcospira; species Semisulcospira habei. Next base: position 249,464,420 of record BTPG01000003.1, on the reverse strand, counting down.
GAATGACTGGTCCAAAACTGGTCTAGAAACAGACCCGTAACACAAATGGGGAACAGGAGACTCAGGAAAACAACATTAATGAAATGACGCAATGAATCGAAACCGAAAGAGACGGAACCTGCCGCGCCGGGAGAAAGACAAGGAAGGAAACAACACCGTCACGAACGGACTGTAAAACAATGCTTACCTCCCCACCAATAACAAGGCACAAAAGTCGCAACTGAACAAAATTTGGGACCCAAATTATCTAAAGCATAGCAACAAATTACACTGCCCGAAACAAACACGCATAACGGCGCGGGGCCCACGATAACGACGCCTGTTAAGCACACAACTCAAACCAAAACAGAAAATAACACAGCCGCCTAAATAAAGCGCTGAACAACAACGGCATAATGATGCCAGAATAGAAACTGTGCGCGCATAGACCTGAAGGTGCGGCATAACTCATGCACACCAAACACACTACGCGGAAATATGAAACATTGGGGAAGAACCCTACCCATAGCCGCCATCGTCAACAACAAATTAATCGCGACTAGGTTCATTGAATGAATCACACGACGGATGGCCTCAACTCGCTCCGGAAAATAAAGCAAATACAACCCTCTTAACCCGGCAAACATGTGACCTAGAAACAACAAAAAGGATACGTAGAACGGAAAACTTTTGGGAAGAATCATCCTCAAACTACAAAAGGGAACAACGCTAAGCTGTATAACAGCTGTTAACCAACAACTGAACACTATGAATCTCAACTAAACGGCCCACTGAACCACGAGAACTGACTAGTTCGGCCGGTAGGGGAAGGTACAACCTAAAAACGGTACCCAAACAAAAATATATGCCCAGAAAACGGGATGTTGACACATGAACCCACGTGTGTACAAATATCTAACCAATACGGAAAGGTGGACACATAACAACATGGATCGTCCGAAAAACACAAACAGTGTGTATGCACAATAATACCGGCCTCCGTAGCGCAGTGGTTAGCGTGTCGGACTGGCGGCCGGGAGATCCGGGTTCAAATCCCAGCCGAGTCAAGCGCGATTTTTCCTACCTGGGTCGGCTCCTACCCAGAGCGGGTGTGCTATGGACCCAATGGGAAGGCTGATGCCACGCAGCCGAGACTCACCCACTTCACGGGTGCGACTTTGGGGGTGTTACCCGGGTTATGACACATCGTAAGGTGTGAATGATTACACGGCTGGCACCGCAGGTGTCCGCAGTTCCCGGGCCTGGTTAACGCCAGGATATTTATGACAGGAAGCGTGGAATGCGGCCCTGTCACACAGTCCCCAACCACATGGACCACCATGGCATCATCATATAACCACCCTCATCCTCATCATCATGCAAAATGAAAAAAAAAAAAAAAAAAAAAAAAAACCGCTGTTCCAGGTTTCTGATCCCTCAAGGTCTCCGTCTCATGGTGACCTCATCCTGGTCCTCCAGGAGCCCTAGGTGCGCGGTTGTCTTCGGCCAGACCTGCTGCTGTGCATGGAAGGACGTAGTGGTTGACTCGCCACCTCTGGGGGAGCTCCCACTCGTCGACTCCGCGACTAGCAATGTCGTACGTGGTGGGAACAGTAGGTGTGGTCACCTGTAGGCTACACTGAACACCACCGAAGTTACTCGGCAGCAGTGCGGAGTTTCCTCCGGAGGGAGTCCCCTACTAGCTGACATATATATAGCGGCAGGGCCGGGAGTCAGGCTGAAACAACTAGCGAGCCTGGGTGAGCACACTGGGGTTGACAGGAATGAGCGGCGTGAGAGGAAGATCTCTGAGGTCGACAAGGAAAACTTGGAGTAGCAAAAAAAAAAAAAAAAAAAAAAAAAAAAAAGTGTATACACAATAACCGGTGCCGAAAATAACCTGTGCCGATCATCAGATCAAAACTCAAAACTGAGAACAGATGATCACACTGCCGAAAACAAACGCGAACAACAACGCGGGGCTAACGGCACATGCCAAAAAGACTGGGAGCGCGTGGACCTGAATCGAGGCGTGGTATGAAATTAACCCATACACACCAGATGAACGACGCATAGTCCCAAAACCAACAAGCAAGAGATTAATGCCTGAGCTGAACGGCAAGACCCTCCGAACGCGCCCAAAAAATAGCCTAGAAACAGACTCATAACAAATGAGGAACAGGAGGATCAGAAAAACAAATTACGCGGAAACAACGCAATGAACCGTAACCATAATAAATAGAACCGGCCGCGCGGAAAAAAAGGTGTAATCAACCAATCAACGAACACCAACAACGAAAAGTCACTGGTGTCTCACACTGGGCCGCGCCGCGGTTATAAAAAAAGCGTACAACCGCGCGCAAGGATCATTCCGACATCCAACGCAAAAAGGGAAACAGAGGCAAAACAAACGGCCCCTGACACAACAAACACGGAATGAAACACATTGCCCCCACAACAAAAAACAAGAAATGAAACAACACAGTAACAAACGAACAGTAATACAAAAGTGACCTCCCCACCAAAAACAAACGCATAAACGTCGCAACAAAACGTGGGAACCCAAAAACGCACGCATAGTGTGAACTTGTGTGCCCGGGTGTTTGTGGGTGAATAGGTTGGGGAATATATACGAAGTCGAAGCAGAGGTCGCGTTGACGTACTTTTATTTGTCGTTAAAACAAACAGAACAGCACCTAGGACAAATACAACAAAACATATTATCAGAAATGGTACCAGAAAGTTGCATCATACAAATACTGTATTCACTAAATGAACCAACTTATTAATTTGAGTCATAACTTAAGGCTGAAACGTCATGTTGGCACTAAATTATAATTAAAGCCAAAAGATCAATATAAGGCGTCACATAATCATCAAAGATACACATGATCAACCATACCACACATCATGATATTAAATGGCAACGAAGCATGAAATCAGCATGCAAATCAGGGCATTTAAGGCATCATGACCATAGAGTAAGCAAATCATACAAACACTAACAGTAACCGAACATGTAGTGAAATGGGAAACGACTACAACACAACCTATAGCAGGTGCAACCATTTATCTCTATAAATATATAGTCTTTCCTAAGTATATAAGGTAACATAAACACAACAGTCCTTTTGGTCGCTTTTATAACAGTTACACCGCAAACACAATCATACACATCCAGCGACACATAACAACAAACTAGGTAGCCTGTACTCGCATCACTTTCAATCTAACCCACTTTGTACTTCTGGCTCCACAGTCGTACACAGACTCTCACTCATCCATAAAATGGGTACACTAGGGACAGGGACACTTGTGCGCGCACAGTCATCCTACCTACTAGCATTCACACCACGTTCATACTCAGACCTAGCTATATACACAACACATCACATACATTCCTTGGGCACAATCAAGTGGGAAGAGATGTCACATACTTAAATCAATAGTCGCTCTCATTCAGTGTGTGTAGCACAGAACAAAGGAGGAGATAGGCAGAAAAACTTAAGTGTAGGTTATGGCTTACTTGCATGTGCAAAAGTAGTTACCTAAGTCTATGCAAAAAGCAACAATAATAGACCTAATGCAAACAGGCATCAACATGCAAAGCAAAGCAACCTCAATAAACAAATCAAAAGAATACGTCAAACAATATATTATAAACAAACAGAAAGTTCAAGGCAGGGAGAGTGAAAGGAAAGAAAAGAATAATGTGTCCTACACAACTAGTGGCCACAGGAAATACTGTGTGTTGTTCCTGTGATTCCGGACCCAATGGCACCAGGCCATAGAATGCAGTATAACAGACCAACTTAGATGTCGCACAACCTAGCATGCTATAAGCTCAGCTCATGTGTCGGTCTGCGATTCCGGACCCAACGACACCAGGCCGGCGCAGGATGCAAAATCACAGACAAACACTACACTGGAGTTACTAAGTGACGCATAATGGCCAAACACTGTGTCAATCTGCAATCCCGGACCAAATGACACTAGGCCATATAATGCAGAATCCCAGACCGACACAACATGTGAAAGAGAGAGAGCGAGAGAGAGAGAGCGAGAGAGAGAGAGAGAGAGAGAGAGAGAGAGAGAGAGAGAGAGAGAGAGAGAGAGAGAGAGAGAGAGAGAGAGAGAGAGAGAGAGAGAGAGAGAAAGAAATCTGCATCTTAAAACATGAACAATTAGTGTGACATCAAGAGTGTGGATCCGGACCTTAAGAACTTTTACTAAAACAGGCTGCCGGTGCCTTTAACCCCTAGTCACATAATATACATATAAGGGGCGCCATGTGCGCATACGTCGAACTCACTAATAATTACTATGCGCTAAGCCGTAGAGAAAAGGATCATTTCATAGGAGTGTGCAACCGACTACCCAGAAAATCAGCGAGTGTTGCCACTTGTTGTAACAGATCAAAGTAAAAGCCTTCACCAGTTAGTTGAATGTATTTAACGTTATAATCAAACACTGCCGATCATACACTAAATTTGGAAAGGTAGAAATCTATCGCATTACTCTGCTCGACCCAATGTAAACAAGCAGACGACAAATAGCGGGTCAAGGTCAGACCAAGATGGCTGTCTATTTTAGCACTCGTGACGTCACACGTATTGCCTGAGTGGAATTCACGCGGAACTAAGCATGACAAGGTGAGAAAGGATAGCAGCGGCAAGAAAGCCCAATTAAACATGAAATAAAATGCATCAAGCACACAATACAAATAACGTATCAAAATCATATATGATCTCAAAACAAACATTCGATGGCAAATCAAACCAAACAAATGAATCAAGCAAAACTGAACAAGCACTGAAAGCATCTTCGATCAGTACAACAATCAAGCAAGCATAAAAATAGCTGTCATGTTGTTTTGCCCTGGTTAGAGTCTGAGCTACTGATCTAAATACTTCTTTCAGAGACGCAGAGTGTTACAAACAAACTTGGCACAGTGCCAACGAAGCGAAATGAAAGTGTGCGTCATACTGCAACGAACTGATCACTCAGTCCTGCCATAAATTCAGTGGATAATCTGGCACTGAAAATATGTTACCCTACAGCAAAGGAGGCTAGCACTTAGACATCAGGCGAAATGGGAACAAGGGTTTCCAAAACAGTCGCGAAGCAACTTGTTGCGATCGTATCGAAAGAAAGGCCGCTAATTGCTGACTGTCCGACACAGGGCAAAACCGACAATCTAGCTCGTAACTCTTCATAAGTCCAATAAACAGCTGGTGGATAAAATAACATCATTCATCAACGCACAATGTAACAAGAACATGACTTACGGATATCCCAGTGGAGATGCGGTTGAAGATAAGCTCAGTGATGGCTCAGAGCGGTGGTAGCTATACTGTCAGTGGGGCAACTCTTAGGACAAAGACTTCCCGCTCTGGCACTGACCGGCTTAAATACTCTGCGAGCGAACCGCAGAGAGAGCAATACGGCGCGGACCAAAAAATGGTCCCAGACAGACCGAAAACTGGGTAAATCTGTGCTTCTTAGCTACTACAAAAAGAGCCATAACTCAATAATTACTTATCACAGAGGCTTCGGGTCTGAAGCAAAAGACAGGAAATGTGAATAGCTCCTAGCTACCATAAACTATATTTTAGAGGGAAGTCCTAGGAATTTATTATTAAATTTTAAAATGGGCTAAGAGAGCTCATTGGAATTTGTAAAAGTAAGAAAATCGCTAATTGAACTATGGTGGTCATAAAATCACTAAACGCAGAGCATATGAGTAGAAGGGGAGTTGCATGAGGAAACTGATGTGAGTTCCGGATTCTCGATCGGTAAAGCCGTTAAACAGTTATAGAGGCTAGAACACAGGCTACCTAACACAACTTTTAGAGTACTACAAAATGACTAGCTGACTGACTCGTTGCTGGGTTGCGGCCCCTGGCTAAGCGTGGGTAGCGTGAAGGCTAAGAGACTTGGGTGGCCAGAGGGTAAAGGAATAAAAAAAACACATCATAGCGTCTCAGCTGGAGGGACCGCGTCAGCCGCGTCAGCCGGTTACATTTGCATTACACATATGACCCCCCAGATGAGCCCTGCCTTGATGCAGGTTCAAATGGTGACTAAAGCTAAAAACCTGGGTAGGGTTGAGGCTGGATAAAGATTAGCTTTAAAAATTTACAACTTCAGGTGTTAAAAGAAAAGGCACCACTGTCAGGACCGCCAACAACAGCATCGGAACTGGCGACAACACTACCAACTCCATCCCAATCACCATCGCAACAAAGTGAGAGACTAACAACTGAGTCTTAACCAAAAATAACAAAATATATACTTGGTGGATTTGTTGTTGGATTTGGTTACCTAGGTTACAAATTATACAAAAAATACAGACCATATACTCAATCAGTGTAAAAAAAAAATCAGGCACTCCAAAAACAAAACTAGAAGTTGCCACATTACCAGCAGTGCCTAATCTTTTGATCCATTTCATATGCAGTGAATAAAATTAATATTTTTAATGTTGTGGCATAAAAAAATTAATGACTCAAAGAATATAATGAACCGTGTCTATCACTCTGCCATAATAAGTGGACTTGTATTATTTTACTCTGTTAGGAAAAAGTATTTTCAAAAGGCGATTGGCTGATATGGGCAAATTAGAATTGGAGGATTCCGCTAAGCTAATTGCGGTTGTAACAGCGACAATTGCAACAAAAGACTTTCTTGTCCAGCAAAGAATTATTCCAGAAAATGTATCTATGTAAATAAAAAATATGGCAACTTTAACTGTTATCTTTGGCAGGGCTGTTGTTAACGCATTGGCATTAGCCGGTCAAACTATCTCTTTTCAAAAGTGAGTAGAGAGGAATCTGCAGAAGAAATGAGGTGTGACAACGAAGTGTCTCAAAAATTAGCACAAACTCAGCAACATTATGAGAAACAGACAATTGAAAAACGTGATTTCATCAATGAAAAACGCGGGCTTGAAGGTCATGCAAAGCATACATTTGCAAATGTTGATGACGCTATCAAAGAATACTACCTTGTTACTGGTGAAGACATGTCTACCCCACAGCCAAAGCTTAGCGACTAGTACCAACCCAGTCAGGAACAAAGAAATGGATAAATAATTTTTGTAATAGTAGGAATTACTTTATATATCTTTTACAGGATATGTTATTGCTAGAGAAAAAAAAAATCGACATCAGAGCCAGGGTCTTTAGCCAGGGCTAAGCTATCAAAAATATATTACTCACCAATTGGCAACTGAAAAGGAAAAACCGCATATTACAAAAATTATATGCAGCTGTGGATAATGATAACACACTTGACCAAATAAAACAGTGGCTACAAAAACAGACAATTTGGCAAATTTATCTACCTGGACCGCGAAAAATAACAAGACCTCATTTTGAAATTACTACCCCCAATTACAACCATCAAATGGATCTTTTGTTTCTGCCGCACGATACAATAAGAAAGAAGCGATATGCATTAACTGTTGTTGACATTGCTTCAAGGTACAAAGACGCCGAACCCATAACTGACAAAAATGATTTGATGATAAGGCCTTCCTATATATTCTAAATTAGTTGACTCATTACAAAGGCCAAGGGTCACTGGGGTTTCATAATTGTGTGAAAACTGATTAAATTTTCAGAAAACGTGGATTTTGTTTCTGCAGAAGCCATCCCTTTTACTTATTGTCAGACATGTGTGGATTGGTCATACACGTGAGACATAAGTGCTTTGCCTTTCGCGTTATGGGATATATCTGTCCAAGCTGTCAATAGACTATTTGAAGTTTTGGACCTAATTTTGATTTTTGTACAACCTGTTTACCTCCATTCTTATTGACCCCCGGGTGGGTTTAACTACTTTTTAATTCTCAGGGTCACCCTGGTCAGCCCCACAGGGTGGGTTTTCTCCTCGATTCGGTGGCATATGTTTTTGTCTATGATCAATCTGGAACAGCCCAGACACAGCACGAAGGTATGACCCGTCTCTCTCCTGCATCAAGTCGGCCATGGCGCCACATGGTAAACTGGCGGTAGGCAGGGTGTCTGTTGGCCTTTTCTTCATCCTTCTTATCATCAAAGACCAAAATGCCCCTTCTCATTACTCCTGCCAGCTGCATGACCATGGAATCTAAAATTAAGTACTGCATTTCCTGGGGAAAAGAATATGAGTTCAGTAAGCTCATACATGGTGAGGTAATGCACTGTAAAAAGCAATATTTTACCATGAACTTTAACAGATGCCTAGGATAAATCAGAATTGTCTTTTATTCCGTGAATTATATACAAATATTTTGTATCATCTTGATGTGAAAACTAGATGTAGTATTCGTGCTTTATACTAGTTAGCGTTTTTATACCAGTGTGTATCATTTATTAATAATTACTATTCAAATCTGCAAAACGTTGAAGTATGTACAGAATAAACCTAAAATTTCAAAATAAAAAAAAACTGAGTTGTTGTTGTCATGTGGGTGGGTGGGAGGGGGACATACAAAACCCAGTGGGTGTCACAACAAAGATTCATCAGAGTAAAACATATCAAAGAACACAGGAAAGGCGCAGTTTTGTTTTATACTGGGTACATGAATCAAAATATCATTGTCTTGCGACTCGGGCATTTTTATTCGGGTCTTGTAATCACATATGCCCATTATCGGCATTATATCAAGCAAAATGTTGCTCAATATAATATAGTATATATTATGTGCACATCTTAGCCCATCATAGCATGTCTTCCTGTGTCAGGTGTGCACTAATTTAGAAAATCGTGGACCAAAACATCGGAAAGGCCCATCGGCATTTTCGGTTCTTTCTGGCATGAATCAGCTACAACAGATTGTTCATGGTTGAGAGAGGGTGGGGGGAGGGGTGGGTGGGGGGTGGGGGTGGGGTGGGGGTGGTGGAAAAATATTTCTGAAGTGAAAAATGTATAAATGGTATATCTTTATTTTACTCACCATGCCGTTTTCATAATGTCCGCTGACTGTTCAAGTACAGTTAGCAACACTGCTCAGGTGGTGCAATGGGTGTCCACTGCATCACAATCAAATCACATGCTTTGTAAAGAGCTTTCAGCATAGCAATTATTACTATTATTTTAAGAGCAGAATATCAAGATTTTGATTGCTATTGTTACCCCCCCCCCCTCCCACACACACACCACCACCATAAACACCAAATGAAAAATATCTTCCTATGGCACTGTAGCCTGTGAACTATGTTTTTACACTGACTCAGTTAAACAGTATTAGCGTAATTACTTTAGGTATACCAAACATTCATCATCAGGAACTGCACAGTACACATTTACATTATGCATTTACAGGTACAGTGTGTTTACTTACAGTTACGAAAGAAAGACAGTTGCCGTGTCCACAACACAATCTTTTCAATGTCTGTTGGCATATAGCGGCACTTGCCGCAGCAACACCATGATGGCTGGTCTGTTCCTGGTGGAGGGTGGTGACCACCTGGTTGGTGCTCTTCAGCCTCCATTATGCTGAACATCATAACATTATGCTGTTTCTCACTCATATCTACAAACATTTCTAGGAGTCTCTCAGCGTTTTTTTTTTTTTTCACCTCCTCCTGAAAAAAAGGATTGATATAGTGTTTTTATGACCTTGACAACTCGATTTTATATCAACCACATAAATTGGATCAGCGTCAAGATAAAATCGCTTCATAATAATTTGCTGCACATGTAAACACAAACAATATTACACAACGTTGACATAGCAAAGTCTCATCCCTCATAAAAATACAACTCCCTGTTTACTTGCCTCGAGTCTTGCCTTCCTTTCTATCAACATAGTCCTAATGGTTTGTGTAGAGTCGATGCGTGCTCCTCGTCCAAGACCTCTTCCTCTCGTTGCACTTCGCCTTAAAGTAGAGACTGTTACTTCTACGGAAGGGCCCCGACCAACCCTTCTTTTTATTGTTCTTGTCCTTGTCGACAGAACAACTGGAGACGAAGTAGTACTTCCTCCAGGGCGAGGAGCTGGAGATGAGGTTTTGCTTCCATTGAGCGTGCGTCGCGGAGAGTACGACTCTGTAGTTGATGACGGACGACTGAGCGAGCAAATAAAAACAACGCACCCATTTTAAAGTTATATACTACTTGCACCGTGTACAAATAACTAGGACAGAATATTCCTGCACAAATAAACACAAACAATACTTATGGTTACATAACTTCGTATCACAAACATCGCTGAGGCTCACTGATGGCAGGCAAATTTAGATTAAACAATCTGTTTTCAAAGATCAAACTACGCCGAAATAGTTATTTGAAGCAAAACTACAGGCTACGAGATCAGCAACTCAAGATACGCACACGGATTACAATGTATATGATGTGACGTAATACTCACTATGTTGAAACGCAGTTGACAACGGAGAAGCTGGCGGAAGTTTCATGACGTCACAAATCCGACTTCTGCTATATGTCTACCGATAATAATGGCTGTCTAGGAACTTGGAAGCCAGCAGCGACCTAAACGCAAAACGAAGCAGTACGCAAGAACGCGGGCAAATGACACGGTCGGGCGGGTCCGTAGCATTATAATTTTACTAGTAAATGTGTTTTCTGTGTATAAAATTTTAATATGCATACTCGACAAACACTTTTTGAACGTTTTTTTTTTATTAGGGGCTTTAATCCAATGTTTGAGCCGTAGCGGGGTCCGACCTACTTCTGATTTACGTACTTTGTGTGTGTGTGTGTGTGTGTGTGTGTGTGTGTGTGTGTGTGTGTGTGTGTGTGTGTGTGTGTGTGTGTGTGTGTGTGTGTGTGTGTGTGTGTGTGTGCAAGCGCGTGTGCGTGCCGGCGTCCATGTGTGTCTGTGTTTGTGTGTGCGTGTTTGTGCGTGTGTGTTTTCATGAAGTTTGTAGCAAGGACAAGAATAAAAAAGGTCTGTGCAACAATTCTTTTATGCTTGAAAAAAAAAGTTTCATTTATTTTCATTTCATTTCATTTCTCTCTCTGTCTCTGTCTCTGTCTGTCTCTGTCTGTCTGTCTGTCTGTCTGTCTGTCTGTCTGTCTGTCTGTCTGTCTGTCTGTCTGTCTGTCTCTCTCTCTCTCTCTCTCTCTCTCTCTCTCTCTGGTGCACAGTTATGGAACACAGTTCCTGCAGACATTAAAGCAGCACCTTCTTTACGAACGTTCAAGAACCAACTGCATAAATTTATTAAGAACATGTGAGAACATATTGTTAATATTTTTCTTTCAAATACCGTCATTGACTGCAAAAACATTTCCTTATTCATATTCATGTATCATAATACTTTAGACTTGCTGAAATGTTCTTTGTCATTTCTTTTGCAGCATAACATCATAATTTGTTTAATGTTTTATGTTCGATGTTTTGGTGCACTCGGCTATGGGGTGTTTCCTGTCGCCGTCACGATAGAGGGCCTGGCGGGGGGCGAGGTTCCTGCTCAGGAAGGTGGCAGTGTGGTCGACTATGGCGATGTCGGTACTTTGAAAAGTCATGTAGAACTGCTGACGCAAATGAAACCAACCCTATCTTCCACATCTCCCGGCCCCCACCCGGCCCCCAGTCACCCCGTCACCTACCAGTCATCAATCAATCAATCAATCAATCAATCAATCAATCAATCAATCAATCAATCAATCAATCAATCAATCAATCAATCAATCAACTTTATTCTTCCGAATACATGTTGCCACGTACAGGAAAATTTGTTTCGCCATCTCAGGTGTAACTCGCAATCACCCAAACTCACACAACAGTTACAAACAACAAATGGACAATGGCTCGGGACGGGTGAAGCCCGTCGTCAAGGCGTCTCATGGCCGGCGCCAACGGCCCCAACCCGACCTGAACATCCCTAACACAAAGCAAACTAAGGACAGCTCTATCATAGTATCTCTTAAACACATAATATAATGTTTTTTAAACTTCCTGCTTGCCTGAGACTAGTTACACTTAATACGCATAACAAAACAAATAGACGAATTATACTTCCACGGTTGCTACCTGGGGGCCCGTCGCTATAAGAACAGCGCCGGCTACTACTTTACTAGACAGTCGCTCCGGTATAAACAGTCACCACTACCTTAATTATAACTTAACTAGTACCAGTAATATAACTTCACACCTACTCATTTTTGAAGCAATAATAGTAAAACTACAACATTAACGTGAAAGCAGTCCAAACTGAATTGTTTCTAAAGCGACACAGTACACACATGCACACGCTGTTAACTCATTCTAACCCAGACACACCACAGGAAGATAAGGATCGTCCATGATAGTTCAAGAGTGATGCCAGAGTAGCTTGGCGCCTATGGGCGAAAAGCTATTCTGGCATCACCCTTAAACTATCATGGTCGATCTGTGTCCTGCACTGCAATGCAGTCTTCAGAGGACAATGGCAAAAAATTAAGGATTTCGGTGTTGGGGCAGAATGAGTTAAGTGTTGTAAGAAACACAGTCACTGTGCCGGGAAGGTGTCCGTCATCACGTCACTCCCGGCTGGAATGCTGGGGCCCGAAGCCTGCCGGCACTCGCTCGCTACACGCACTCACGCTACTCCTCAGGCAGTGATGTTGAGCGTGGCGTGGGAAGAGCCACTCCTGAGATGCTTGAAATGGGAGAAAAGCACGTTGGTTCTTTGCCACAGCATAATGCGCACTGTTCTTCTGAGATCCGATTCAGTCCCATGGTACTGACTAACAATCTATCAGCCGGCGTGTAAAAACTACCAGCATTGCACTGACGGCGGAGGAAACTACTGAGAATCCAATTAACAGTCACAGCACAACACTGGATTATCAAACATTATCAAAAAGAAACTCCATCCATGATGCAGGATTGAAAGGTCCGACATCATAACTAAACGAAGGCACAATGACTGCTCGAATACTGCGGGTGGCGACCATTTCTGCCGGAGCGGGCGGCCGGGAGGTGTTGCATGGCCGCCATCTTGTCTTGATTCTAATACCCAAGATCATGCATTAGTCATGCATCTAATACCCAAGATCCTGACTCCCGCCGGTCGAGTTGCCCCCCCCCCCCCCCACCACCCCCACCTTTTGAATCCCTGTTCGGCGTCACTACTCACAACCGTTTTGCTCTCCTTGACGCGCAGCAAAGTGACAACAGAACAAGTAGTCCACAAGCTAGGAAGGTCTACCGTGCAACCCCCCCCCCCCCCCCCCAGTACTCAATAAGATGGGTTTCAAAGTGTTCCTTAGTATGTCCTGAGATGTTTAAGCCATGTTCCCCGAAAATCCTTAGGAACACACCAGAGATATAGCCGATGGCGCAAGGGTACCCCCATTCACGCTCTTCGCAGGTGCTAAAATGAGGTTGAGAAACATTTTCCTATAAATAAATCAGAATTCATTCCAGAAACACAAATCAGGCAATATTATGTCAAGGCACACCTTCTGCATCCTCTGCAAAAAACAGAATGAAAAAATATTGAATCTCTGGCTCACAGTGAAGGTATTTGTGCACCCACTAAACGACCATTTCCGCGAAATCGCAAAAAAAAGACAAAAATAATGTGTCAGATGCCTTCAGACATTTTCTATAGCACGGACAGTCCATTTTCAGGATTACATCATTAAAACTAGATGTTACAATTATTATAAACTTGACTAGGTGATGCTGTGATCACTGTGAGTGCCACAGTGGTTGATTTTGTATCCCTACCCCCAAGTTGTAAAAATACACAAAATTAATTAGACAAAATTGCTTACGTTATTCCATTTTATTTTGACCTCTCTTTACCTATTAAGTTTCAATAATGTGAGCATAAAGTGCAAGAAAATAAGTAAAGTCGGCATCCTTTACGGTACATTCGTGGTGAATGATAACTTTTTCCCATTTAAAATTGCCGAATTGGGAAACGTACGTTGTTTCCGGTGCCCACAGAAATTTTGTACACAACCGATAGGTCTTTGTTAGGTTTTATTGGTTAGGATAGAGTACCACAGTTACTCCCAACCTGATTTTGTGATGCTATGATGTATTTAGGGGCCACAGTGGCTGAATCTGCTGCCCTACCCCCATTTTACCAGTACGCAAAGTAACGCAAAATAATCATAAAAATTGCTTACGTCATACTCCTCTGTTAAAATATTTTTTGTTGCCATTTTTTTTTTTAAAGTATGCATATTGAGCATAAGTTGTGATCATTTCATTAATTTCAATGTAACCCATCAATTTAATTGTAACTATTTTTTAACTGGCTGGTCTTTTATGTGATATTTTACCTAGTGTAAGGCGGGTCTAGTAAGGTCTCCCCTTTTCCTTTCATTTATTTTCATCTAGAAATGTGTAAATATGAATGCGTAATAAGTTTCATGGTTCCTAATAGCCAAAACAATGTTATCAAAATACTTAGTTTCCACATGTCGACCACGAGATCTCCACTTCCACCTTCTGCAACGTTCAATTTTTTATGGCTGTCTTTAAATCTTATATTGTTCTGGATGCCAATAAGTGAGCTGTCAAGAGCTAGGCAGCATGTTTTCAGAGTTTGGTGTATAGGGGCATGTCTTCTGGTCAGAACTGCCAGCAGACCGCTTCTGTGTATGGACATGTTTGGAGAATGTGCTAAGGAGACTGATTTTCTACGCCAAATTCGCATAGGGCTGTTTCCGCATGACCCAATCCTTCGAGGTGAGTCCAGCAGGGTCCTTACGGTCTGTGAACATTTGTGAAAGTTGTTAAAAAATGACAAGGCTTTTTCAGGGCCATGGAAAGTCTGTCAATTTCAGTCCTTTTCCTTAAAGTCTGTGAAAGTTTGTACAAAATTACAACGTGCTGGCAGACTTTTGTCTACTTCTTTTTCTCTTTTTTTTTTCTCCCCCAATTTGTGACTATTCCATTGCGAACGATCATGCTGACGCTTGTTGCAAGTGATCTATATTTAGCTCTGATCATAAAGTGACTGCATGGCCTTTCTGCCGAACATTGATTCTGATTGGTTGTTTACGCTTCTACCGAAGTCCGCCATTCGCTAAGCGTTCTTTTAGTTTGGTATCTTCATGCATTAGGCACGGAAGCTTCAAATAATTGCTGATACAGAGTGATCTGATTTAAGTGTGTAAACCTTCAGGCTTCATTTTGGGTTTGTGAAACCTTCCTGCTTTTCTGTATGGACCCAGTCCAGAGTAATCAGTGCGTAGATGAAAGATGGTGGCCTGGCTCTCCCTGTTCAGCTTGTTGATGTCATCTGCCCACGGGCTGCAGCCGCCATTCTGCTGTTGCCAATCACTTTGTTGTTGTAGTGTCTCCATTTCCAGCTAGTCCAGAATGCATTGGAATCCACTGCAGCACTATTTTGTGGACAGGGCATCCAGTCTATCTTGAAGCTTCCTGGTGAGATCAGTGGATCAAGCTGCTGCCTTTCCCTAGCTAGTGCTCTGCTGCTGTGTTGAGCACCTGCAGATCTGTACGATAGTTGGAGCTGCTGCCACCAGCTGGTAAGGAGAGAGAGGTAGTAGTGCGGTCTGCACAACAGATTACACGCCACTTCCTTCATTCCGCACGGCATCTTGTGTGGTATCACAGCTGCTGTGAGGGTAGCGCTTGTGCACAACCTCCAGCAAGATGGCTTTGTGCAGTGCCGCGACCTTCGGCAAAGAGTCCTGGAACATTGTTTATGTTGTCTTGAAGGCTCTCTCGAGATGTCCAGGTATCTGAAGGGAGCTGTTCACACATCTTTGGGCTTGGTTCCAGGACGTTAGTGTTAGCCCTTTGCAGGACCTTCAGTTGGCGGTTCAGATTTGGGCAGTTCAGATTTGGACATTTCTGATGGTTCTTGGTCTGCTCCTGTAGTCTCCCATGCTGTCGGTGTTTAGTAAGTTTCTTCATCGTGTGTGCTGTTCTGCATTCCAGTGGCTCCAATGTCCTCCATTTTTTAAATTGGGGTGCTCCAGATGGCTCTAAGAATGTCACTGCATCATGAGAATGACCCATTTTCTGCATATTGTCAAGCCTGGCTTTTTGGGTTTTGCAGGCAGTGTTTCATGTTGTCGATGTATCTTGGTACCGCACGACTGGTCTGACCGAGCAGGTTTTTGCTTGTGCCAGAATGCTGTAATTTGCGCCAATGTGGTCCCCACCAGTTTCTTCATCAGAGACTTTTCTTTTTTGCAGCTCTAGCTTCCATGGCTTCTATGTGAGGCCTCCACGTGAATCCAGTAATTTATTTGTTGCCAGTAAAGTTGGCCTGTCTGTCTTTGGTACTCGAAGGTCTCCAGTTTTGAGGTGACCTCTTCCGTCTGATTGAAAGAGATGGTCTAGCTCAGTTTGAGTGGCCTCTTTCAGTCCAGCTGCTGACTCTATTGGCAGCATCCTGGATTCTGGAGGATGCTATTTCCTTATGTTTTCTGGAGGATGCTAATTTTTTATGTTCTGCTGCACTCCACACTGCAAAGTCATCCGCATGGAGGATGTTCGAGACGAACCTTGGTACTGTTGTACTGATGTCATTAATGTAGACCAAAAACAGCATTAGACACAACATCTCCCTGAGGTACACCTTCCCCGAGTTTGACAAGAGTGCTGAATGTGCAGACGATAGAAGCTTCAGCGGCAACCCCTGTTAAGCATGCCTTAAATAAAAAGAATTACAATTAAATTGATGGGTCACATTGAAATTAATGAAATTATCACAAATGTTTATGCTCAATATGCATATTTTGTTAAGAAAACTGGCAACAAACATATTTAATCAGAGGAGCAATTGTTATGATCATTTTTCGTTCCTTTGCGTACAGGTAAAATGGGGGTAGGGCAGCAGATTCAGCCACTGTGGCCCCTAAATGCATCACAGCATCATAAAATCAGGTTGGGAGTAACTGTGGTACTCTTTCCTAAACAATAAAACCTAAACAAGACCTATCAGTTATATACAAAATTTCTGAGGGCATCGGAAACAACGTACGTTTCCCAATTCGGCAATTTTAAATGGGAAAAAGCTATCATTCACCACGAACATACCGTAAAGGATGCCGACTTTCCTTATTTTCTTGCACTTTATGCTCACATTATTGAAACTTAATAGGTAAAGAGAGGTCAAAATAAAATGAAATAACTTAAGCAATTTTTTTCTAATTAATTTTGTGTATTTTTACAACTTGGGGATAGGGATACAAAATCAACCACTGTGGCACTCACAGTGATCACAGCATCACCTAGTCAAGTTTATAATAATTGTGACATCCTGTTTTAATGACGTAAACCTGAAAATGGACTGTCAGTGCTATAGAAAATGTCTGAAGGCATCCGACACATTATTTTTGTCTTTTTTTGCGATTTTGCGGAAATGGTCGTTTACTGGGTGCACAACTACCTTCACTGTGAACCAGAGATTCAATATTTTTTCATTCTGTTTTTTGCAGAGGATGCAGAAGGTGTGCCTTGACATAATATTGCCTGATTTGTGTTTCTGGAATGAATTCTGATTTATTTAGAGGAAAATGTTTCTCAACCTCATTTTAGCACCTGCGAAGAGCGTGAATGGGGGTACCCTTGCGCCATCGGCTATATCTCTGGTGTGTTCCTAAGGATTTTCGGGGAACATGGCTTAAACATCTCAGGACATACTAAGGAACACTTTGAAACCCATCTTATTGAGTACTGGGGGGGGGGGGGGAGTGCACGGTAGATCTTCCTAGCTTATGGACTAAAGTGATGTAACCAGAAAATCTGACAGTTCGACACCCGGTTCTTCAGACAACGCAAACAACACGACCAATCTGCTGATACCTTTTGAAAAGTTGTGCCAGGCGAAGGTGAACCCGCAATCGAACGCTCTACTCCTTTGCGACTTGGTCATCCGGTTCCTTGACGACCGGAAAATGTCGGCGCCGGACTTTATCGTGCAGACCATGGCGGTGTTAGGCCTTACAGTCAGTGATTTCCTCAAGTGGCTTGGCACGCGCCAACCTGTCCGACATGTGCGGCGCCACGTCACCTTTTCATGTTGGCATTAACAGCTGCCAAACTGACATGAATGCGCCGGTTTCCTTCAACACGTGGCTGCAGCTGATAAACCTGCTTGCCACGAAGTTCCCGCAGGCCACTCTCCAAGCGTCCACCATTATGCCACCCTTTGGTCAACGCCACCTCCTGTTTGCAGCATCATTAAAATCCAACGACAACCTCCACGCGGCCTGCAGACAGGCGGACATCGCCATAGTCGACCACACTGCCACCTTCCTGAGCAGGAAACTCGCCCCCCCCCCCCCCCCCCCCCCCCCCCCCCGTCAGGCCCTCTATCGTGACGGCGACAGGAAACACCCCATAGCCGAGGGCACCCAACGCATGGCCCTCAACATACGGTATGGTGAATACCGGCCTTCTGCACCTCACCACGACCAAAGTCGCGCGGCAATCTACAAGGACCAGTCTGACCACAACAGTCTACAGCCGTGCCATTCTGACAGGTCAGAAGGGCGTGGCCACAACCTGACTCGGAGACACGATCATGGCAGGTCTGAGGGGACAGTCCACCACGGCCATGCCTTATCAGGTCAACTGAAGCAGCAAGGAATGTACCGCCCACAGCCGGGTGACGCAATTTTACACCACCCATGTCCCCAACAGGTTTTCGTGGGACATCAGCCAGCAAACTTTCAGCCGACTGACTTTCCGCCCTTGGGTCCTACGGGACCAAGTCCTGCAGTCACGCCGGCTCCGCCATCTTCTACTAACGCCTGGGGTCGTGCTGGCCATGCTTGTGTTGACAGTTTTCACCTCCTGGACCACGTCTTGAGACAAATTGCACAGCTTATTTATTCGTCCTGGCCTCGTGCATAAGCATATCTGCCTGTGTTTGTACATAATTGTGTTGCAGTGAATCTTCGTGGTATCAACGATACCTCATGTTAAGTACATCCAGTACGACACAATTTAAACCTCGTTTCGTCAGACAGTGCCGATTCAAGATTGTGTCACACAGACTCTTCATAACATTAACTATATTTAATGTTATATGAGTCGCTGCGACACAGTGCATACTGCATCGATTTATTAAACAGTACAGTACAGTTCACTAGATTGTGTCACAGAGACTCTTAATGACATTAACAAAACTTAATGTTATTTGTGTCACTGCGACACAATAATATGCGATGATTTAGCATATACAAATTATGCTGATACAAATTATGCTGATACAAGATTGTATCACAGGGACTCTTCCTACCATTAATAAATCTTGGTGTTGTGTGAGTCGCTGCGAAACAATGGAAACCATGATTTAGGTTATGAACCTATATTGATACAGAATTGTGTCACAGAGACTCTTCATAACATCAGCTAAGCTTGATTTTATGTTAGCCACTGCGAAACAATGGAAACAATGATTTTGCGAATGAAACCATGCCGATACAAGATTGTGTCACAGAGACTTCATAACATTTACTATTAGCTGTTGTCAGAGTCACTTCGACACAATGTCAGCAGTAATTCATTTGGAGTGGAAGATAATGTCATCCATTGCTTTATTTTTAATAATAAACATAGACTTTCAGACATACAGATTTGTATGACGTTTTCAATTGACAAGGTGATTTGCTTTAGCATAAGCGTATTATCACAGACTGCTGCATGACGTCTCATTTATACCACGAATGTGACTTTTTCTTCGTACACAGTAACTATTACAACTACGTACGTCGAATGTTGTTGCATGGACCCAAAGGGACCTATCTTCAAGCCTGTGACTGGACTATAACATAGAGCACGGTGGACTTTTATTGCGTTGCTTGACAACCTTGCTTATCCCTGCTTTCCGGATAAAAGCTAACCAATGCGTCTGCGCATGTTGAAACAATTCAACGCTAGAGTGGGTTCACAGTCGGCGACACTGCTAATCCAAACAAAGGAGTGACGGATTGTATTGACCGCGTGTTGTCCGCTGTAATTGCGCTAGTCACCGCCAGCAGTCACGTGTGAAGATTATTTGAGCGTGTCATAGTTTGTTTGAACCACCTACAGCTCTTGACTATTGGAATCCTCTAGTTCCAATTGGATACTTAGACACTTTATGTTGTGTAATTACATGATAGGTGTTTAGCCCACAAATTGTTTTTTAGATTTTGTTTATTTTTGTATTTGTTGTTATGATTATTTTTGCTTTGTTCTGCTTGACTATCTATACGTTTTCTTTTAATATGTCAACAGGTGGCAACAGCATTCATCTTTTAAATATCGGTCATCTTAATGTGTATCACCTTTGTCACAAAATACCAGATTTAACTATTCTCCTAAACCAGTCCTCACCATTTCACATTTTTTGATTTACGGAATCTCGTCTAACAGCTAACATTAGTGACAATGCCATAGATATATACAATTACTCCATTCTCAGGCGAGATGCATCTGCCCCCGGCCATACTGGCCTAGCAGTGTACGTACACAATTCCATCAACAACTATGTAAAGAGGCGTTGTGATAATATAATAATAATATTGAGTGCATGTGGTTAGAAGTTAAAACGACCATGTCCTCGCCTGTTCTGATAGGATTTGTATATAGAAACCCAGTGGCCTCAGCCTCCTGGCAGGACGAGTTTGTATTAATGATGGATGTGGTTCAGGAGTCCAAAGGTGATGTACATATCTTGGGAAACTTCAACATAGACTTGCAAAAGCATGGACACACTTCGTGGAGATCCATGTTGATTTTTTTTAGGGTTGAAACATCTTGTCCATTCACCTACTAGAGTTACTTCCTCATCTCCATGATTATACCACAAATGTCAGCGTTGTAAAAAATGTTAGCGTACCTAACACTTCCATTAGTGATCACTTTCCTGTTTGTTTTACGTTGTCTGTTAGGTTAGCTAAACAGTCAATCAAATGACACACTACCATAATGTATAGATGTTTTTAAAAATACCGACCAAACTGCTTTTTAATATGACCTATCTTTTTAGTACCATTTTATGATATACACAACTGCAAAAACCCTAACGATGCCCTGTCACGCTGGTACGAGCTGTTTCTCGCTGTCCTGGATAGACACGCGCCTAAGCGCATCAAACGCGTCAAATATCGTGTTATGCCAAAATGTCTCTATGATTAGATAAAACAAGCAATGGAAGTAAGAGATGAATTAAAACGAGAAAAGAAATTTACTGAATACAAGAAGCTGCGAAACCATGTCAAATCTCTAGTTCGTAAAGCACAGAGGCAAAATGCAGAACAAGTTATTGCCGACGGCAAAGACATCCGTTCAGTCCGGCAAGTAATAAATAATTTCACCAAAGGTAACAGTAAACGATCGCCTAATATTCCGCCCGATTTTACTGCTGATGCGTTCAACGCTCACTTCATAACTGTTGCTCAAATTCTGGCGAAGTCAAATACACCTAACCCTGTAAAATGCACTTGCTCTCATCAACTGCGTCACCATAGTCAACAGAGAGCCTGCGGCCCATTTTTAGTACCGTGTATGACTGTCCTAGATGTAGGCAAATTTATTTCCAGTTTAAAGAACAAATCGTCTTTAGTCAAATTTTAAAACTATCTCTGCCCTACGTTGTCGAATCACTGACCTTTATTTCTAATTTATCGATCAGACATAACGTTTTTACCGACGAGCAAAAAAATAGCGCAGGTAATCCCTCGTCCTAAAAGCAAAGATTTATGCAACCTAAACGAGTGCAGACCCATTTCCATATTATCCTGTATTTCAAAACCGCTCGAGAAACATATCCATACTCATCTTCTAAACTTTCTGGAGCAAAACCATCTGATAACTGCAGCACAATCAGGATTTCGACCTCTACATTCGTGCCAAACTGCCCTCAATCATTTAATTGATAAATGGCTCTCTGCCATAAATAACAGTAAAGTAACAGGTACAATCTTTCTTGACCTGAAAAAGAAAACTTTTGATCTTGTCAACCAATATAACCTACTAACAAACAAAAAAACTACCATTCTATCACATTGACTCAAATACTGTCTCCTTTATATTTTCCTATCTCAGGGACAGAACGCAGAAAGTACTGCTAAATGGCAAATATTCATCTGACGGGTTAGTTACTTGCGGTGTTCCACAGGGGTCTATTCTAGGGCCCTTATTATTTAATCTACTTATTAATGATCTGCCAATGTGCATATCTCATTTAGACGCAAACTGCGATCTGTTCGCAGATGACACGACCATACACTCATCTGATAAAGATATCGCAACCATTAATAAGGTACTCCAACAAAGCCGAAATGAAGTAGGGGGCTGGTGCAGTGATAATCAAATTTTTTATTAGTATTCCAAAGACAAAGAGCATGTTAGTTACTACACGTCAGATACACCAGCATAGCCTACCACCTTTAACACTCTCCTTAGTTAGTCAGCCTGTAGGACAAGTAACTACGCATCGCTTATTAGGCGTTATAGTGGACAACCAATTAAGCTGGGAGCCGCATACTGACTCTATATGCAAAACAATCTCCAAAAATCTGTTCCTGTTATCAAAACTACGCCATATAGTTAATATTGATATCGGTAAACTCTTTTTCCATGCGCAGGTCAAAACACATTCTGACTACAGTTCTACCGTCCGGAATGGATGCAGCGAAGTTCAAGTGGAAAAAAGTTAATTCCTTGTATCGTCGGGGCATTAAATTAATACTTCCCGGTCCTAGTTCGACTGACGAGAAATTAAAATCTCTCAAGTTATTAACATTGAAAAAAAAAAAAACAGTTTGAATTTATTCGCTGTGTTCTACTGCACTAGATCATGCACGGAAAAGCCCCACCCTATCTAAAAACTCTATTTTCCAACAATAATAGAAAAAACACCAGAAATAGCTCGATCTACCTTCCAAAAATTAGATTAGACGTCTGTAAAACCAGCCTGTCCTTTTCAGGCGCTAAAGCATGGAGTATTTTACCTCCACATCTGAAATCAATTTGTAAGATTACTGTCATCAAAGCTTGCCTCCATAAATATTTACTTCAGAAGTAATAGTATGTTCGGCTCCCTTACGCTACTATTTGTATAGATAGTGACAATTTTCCTATTACCTAATACTCTTCTACTGTTGTTGCAGATTATGTAATAGTTTGACTGTCTGCATTAACATGTCAGGTTCATACCTGTATATCGTGTATATATATATATATATATATATATATATATATATATATATAATATATATATATATATATATATATATATATAATATATATATATATATATATATATATATATATATATATATATATATATATATATATATATATATATATATATATAATTTTTGATTAAAGTCTGAGAATGCTCTTGCTACGCTAATGCCATGGAATTCCAGGCTGGTAAGCTTGCATTGTGTCATCAGGACATCAGCTGCCCTTTTTGTGACTGCATCGCCTCCTAGTTCTAGAAACGGAGAGGGTTAGTGGGAGAGAAGGAATGACAGACCTATCATTTTAAGCCTTCCACTGAACACCTACTACATAAAGTAGTAGGGACTACCCCCAGGCGCCCCGCAACCCGCTGGAAAATATCCAGTCCTCCCCCGAGAGGGGAGGCTATCTATCTATCTATCTATATCCCGTAGTCTTGCCGACCGTTGGGGCACCACTGATGACTTAACAACCAGCTCCCTCCATTCCTCGCTGTTCTCTGCCATTCTCACCGTATCGCCCAGCTTCAGTCCTGTCCAGTCTGAGATATTGTCCTCCCATCTTTTCCTCTGTCTTCCTCTCCTTCGTCCTCCTTGCACAGTGCCTTGCAGGATTGTTTTGGCAAGCCCTGCTGAACGTGTGACATGCCCATACCACTTCAGTTTGCGTTTTCTCACAATGGCTAATAAGTCTTCAAAAGTAGGCTAGTGCATGAATATTCCCAAACAGATCTTGGACCTGCTGTGGCGGGGGCGGGGGGGGGGGAGGACTGCGGAATATTCTCCAGCGGGTTGCGGGGCGCCTGGGTAGTCCCTACTACTTTATGTAGTAGGTGTTCAGTGGAAGTGGAATGAAAAATTACGTCCCTTGAGCTATTCTGATTGAGTGCATTTTTTGGCTTTGGGCGACGCCTTTGTTAAAAGTAAAAATATATATAATTCAAGCATAAACATTCTGTTTAACATTCATATACAATACATAACATTTGGAGCAAACAGTCCTGGCCGTTTCACAGATGCCATATAGAAACACCACGAACAGATATTGACCTTGACCTTAGAAATAGCAACTTGATTCTTGCCTCGGAGCCTCAATATGAGCAAAGCTATTCTGGCACCGCCCTTGAACTGTCACGGACGGTCTATCTATCTCATGTTTTATCGTTAATATGAAAAAGAAATGAATGGGTTACATTTGCTGCTGCGCGTGATCATTGTTTAGTACAAACCAGGACCAACTACAAAACATCGAGACAGTTGTAAATTATTGATGTGCATGCTTTGCTTTCATAAGTCTGCTGTACAAACACCGCTATTAACCTTTTTAAAAATACGCTGTTAAGTTCACGGCCCACAAAAAAAGCAAATATGCGTACAGAAACGATTATAGCCAGAGCAACACACACACACACACACACACACACACACACACACACACACACACACACACACACACACACACGCACGCACACACACACACACACACACGCACGCACGCGCGCGCACGCACACACACACACACACACACACACAAGTACACACGCACGCACGCACGCAAACACGCACATATTCCCATGCA
Source organism: Semisulcospira habei (assembly GCA_036245525.1). Taxonomy (NCBI): domain Eukaryota; kingdom Metazoa; phylum Mollusca; class Gastropoda; family Semisulcospiridae; genus Semisulcospira; species Semisulcospira habei. Next base: position 249,439,750 of record BTPG01000003.1, on the reverse strand, counting down.
CATTGAATTAGAGCGGCAACAGCACAGTATTAACACAGGATCATACCATACACATTTTATCATTAATCACTAGATCTACTCTTACCAACAGTACAGTAGTCCACAGGCTTTCAACGCGGAATTTCTATTGGAAGTGTCATTCTTGACGCCATCTAAACCCACCCGTTATTCTCCATCAAGTGCCTGTGGTAATATTTATTTGAGTGTTAGCACCTTTCACAACCAAATCCCACCAAATTCACTTTACTGACAGTGGCCTTTTGAGCCGGGGCGCGAGTTCTGAGCCCTCACACAGTACTCACCTGCGGTAACATTTGGTGGTAGATAACGTAGCTTGTTTGCACATGCCCCCGTCTACAAGGCTGTCACTATTTTTCACCGTAATGATATGAAGGAAATGCAAGGGTACTTTACTTCCTGTTGATACAAACGCACACAGACGTATAACCGGGATTGGGATCAGTGTCAGAGACAGAATATGGAGCCATGGTGTGTGGTGTTGTGTTTCGTGCTTGTTATTGCCCACCAGGAGGTGCAAGGTGAAGACGCATGGCACGACATAGGTAAACACATCCCATTTTCCATTTCGTTTATGTAAAGGATGTTTTGTCATGCTGAAATCACACCCCACAAACATATTCACAAACACCCATCGTCTCTTGCTTGTAAATGAATGGTGATGTATGATGATGATGCGGTTGTGTTAATGTTTATGATGTTGATAATATTGCAGTTGTTGATATATGTTGTCGTTGATGATGCTGCTGCTGATGATGTTAATTTAGATTTCACTACTAGATTATTCGATTCAATGATTTTTCTGTCGTTTACTGTCTACATTAGATCTTACCAGACGTACTTGTAGCATGAGCAGCCAGTACCATGACGTTAGCACTGGAGCCTTTTCGAACTGTTATGGCGCCATTAACGGGAATACCAACAAATTCATGACAATCACCCCGAGTGTACAAAACTGCATCCACACAATTTTCTCTGACCAAAAGCCTGTGTGGTGGGTGGACATGGGACAGGACTACACTGTCTACTACATCAGGATCTATGCTCGTGACGGACGTGAGTACAGTGATCCTAATGACTTGATACTTTCTCAGTGCTGTTTGTAATGTTTACAGTATTTGTCTGATGTTTGTTTGCGTGGCGTTTTATTAGTGCGCCGGCCTTGCTTGTGAGACGGTCAGTAAGTTTATTTGTTTATTTCACATTTGTCTTTGGTTCTAAACAGATGAACATGTTTAACGAACACCTAGCGAATGTGATCAAGTTTATTATGGTGCAGCGTCATAGTGTACGTGTTCAGTTTACTGACATTATCCTGGTATGAATGCTTTACAGCAAAAGAGTTTAAAACTTTACAAACCGCACTGTTTTTCACGATAGAACAATATCCGAATTTCTCATTTAAATCCAGTTAGTTACAAGTGACGCTGTATAAACTTATCAAGTTGTGAAATCCCAGCAGTAAGAACAGAAATTAAGTTTACTTTGTATTGAAGTAGAACCCATGTATAACAATTATTAAGTGAGACCGTAGCAGACGGTGACAATTTATCAAGCGTGGGGTGCTCATTTTACCTTGAATGTTGCGTCTGCGCGGTTAGTATTAGACACTATCGGGGAATTTAGTCGAAACGTGTCCTCCATAGACATTATATTACAAGTAGCGGTAAGTCCGACCTGAAGGTAGGCCACACAGCTTGTGCAAAGTAAGCGCTTTTTCGTCTTGTTTTTCGACTCCGACCAAACATGAATGCGATTAAGGTCTTGCGAATGTAATGGCCAGGAAAGAACAGAAAATTTAACATACTTGTTTGACTGTTCTGTCGGGAACTACTCACGAATTGTGTCACTGACTATTTGCAGGGTCTGTCTGCTAGCACCTCAGTGCTTTGCAAACCAAAGGTCTGAAATACCAATGCAATGTGTTAGTGTATACCTTTAGGATTCCATATTTCTGTTGACAAAAGAGAAATGTGTCAGGCTGAAATGGACAAACAGCTCCAGATCACTTGTATCCAAAGTACATTTTTCGAAGCAGTTTCAATCTTTTTTGAAGGCCTGTCACTGCTAAGACGAATAACTACTGATCCAGTGACTGTATTTCATAGCAGACACTTAAAATAATAAATATATCTCTCCGCAATACTTTTGCTGTCTCTGTTCTCGTACTCCAACACGCAATTACCAATACTATGATTTTTTTTTTTTTTGATTTTTTTTTTCTCTGGCCCACTGTCAACCCGCCCGAGTATTTCACCACGATCACAGATAAAAATTTCCAGTGATTAAACTTTGACGCGTCCTTTGGTTTGGATTCTGCGTTGGAGTTGTAAGTCAGTTTCCTGTAATGACACGTAGACTGCCGCCGCCGGTGGTTTTAAACCGATAATGTTGTTTTTGTAGGCACTACAGACTTCGAAAAACTTAACTTACTTTCCGCCACGGGTTGTATAGAAAAGGCGCTAAACACGTAACGCCTGTTTGAAAATGACATTCATCACTAAACAAAAAAAGACAGAAACAGATCTACGACCTGTTTTTATTCAGCAATGGTTGGTGCAAATACCAGCAAAAGCTGAAATAAGTACGTAGACGAAAAAGTTAGTGTATTTCACTCTGTTCCATATTGCCCACCTGCTGTTTCATGTTATCCATTCATACATTTACGGATTTTAAAACATTATCGTGACGACACACTTGGATGACCTCAAAAAGCATGTGACACATCTGAACCATAAACCATACATCCCCTTCTATATGAGAGCTGTCCTCGCTGTCAAGGGTCTCTACTTTTGTCGTTGACCTGATTGTGATGTTGAAATATCTCGTATTATTGAACCGGATGAGGATTTCATCCCAAAGTCTACCGTACTGTTTGGAGCTCACATACGCTTTTTTTTTTCAGGAACGATCACAGTTGTTTATATTTTTAAGCTGATCCTTCTGGTCAATTTCCCTCCTCTCTAAGCCAACCTCTGATCAACACACACGCCGGCACACACAAATAAAGACGGACACAGGGCGCATTCGGCCATTAATACGTTATGTGTGCTCGTGTAGCGACAAGAATGGACCGACCCACCTTTTGGGTGAAATGTCAATAAAGTTTTAGCCTCACGACCAATCAAAACGCTGTAGACCATGTGCTTCTGACTGCCAAGTAGAAGGTCCGGCATACCAACGGATGTGTATGCTTGCGGGGTATGGAAGAGCGTCGATTCGGCGGTATTGGAAAGAACTGTTGTTATGGGGAGTGTAAATCAGATTCTTGATGCCCCAATATATATTTAGGTGAAGACTTATTTCCGTTTACGAAGACTTTATCACGACCGACAGACACACAAAATAATGCGAGTAAAGCGAGCGATCGGCCACATGGTCAACTAAACCCTAAGAGAAAGAGAGACTGAGAGAGAGAGAGAGAGAGAGAGAGAGAGAGAGAGAGAGAGAGAGAGAGAGAGAGAGAGAGAGAGAGAGAGAGAGAGAGAGAGAGAGAGAGAGAGAGAGAGAGAGAGAACAATGAACAATGAACCTTTATTTTCCAACGGTAGAAGTTATTGGTAACAGGACCAGTTTTCAAACTTGCCGTTGCTACATCTACTACATAAATGACATATACATGTAAACATACCACACACTGCTGAATGCATGCATTCGCTCACGCACGCACGCCCGCACCGTATACGCACGCACACGCACGCTCACACACACACACACACACACACATACATGCACACCGCAATTACGCATGCACGCACGCACACACACTCACAAACACAAACTTGCACACTCGCACGCACTTAGACACACACGCACACATACACACACACGCTCTCGGACACGCACTCCAGACATACATACGCGCCATGCCGAAGTAAAGCAATATACAGAAAATCATTAAGTACATTAGAATTTATACAACAAAAGCAAATATGTATATAGGTGCTCTCTCTCTCTCTCTCTCTCTCTCTCTCTCTCTCTCTCACATGCTACGCTCAGTTGTGCCGCGTTTTATCTCGCTGTTGCAATTTTCAGACTTTATAAACGTTATACTGTATCTCTTATCTTTAAATATATAGCATAGTGTGTGTGATGGTGTCGTGCTTCTGATGGAGCATCTACTGCTGCGATTGAAAAAGGACCTTGTGAGGTATTTGTGGTTTTCTACTCTGCTTCACTAACGTTAGACGCCGCCAGTGGGCGCCGGAATTTTTGCGGCCTCGCCGCCTCGCTCGCTTGACTATTGTAGGCCGATGCCTGCATTCCACGCTCGGCCAAGAGTGCTACTGCACCAAGCAGTACACGATGGCGGGAGCGCCGAGGGCACTGGTCCTAGCACGCCTTCCAGCTGTGTGTCAGAAAAAGTGCACGCGCCCGAACTGACCTCTGCACATAAACATTCTAGTACACATCGTCTCGCCATGACCATGTAACGGCAAACCACACCATGGGCCCCACCACCCGCGTAGCTCACGCCGCTAAGTATGCTATCGACACCGAGCATATTATACATACTAAGGACCCCATCCAAAAACAGTTTCTAGCGCCCCCCGTCAAGCTGCCCTTTTGGAGGTCTGTTTTTCACACTAGATATTATGTTCTGGAGTGCCCTGCCCAAGAGTGCCCTGCCCAGGTCTCGTGTGAATGGACAGACTTCCAATGTGACGAAGACGACGAGAATATGCGCTATCTAAAAACCATCACAGTGCCTGTTCCCTGTGTCCCTTTCCCTATTGAACTATACAAAACTATTGTGCAACTGAGGTACGGGAGCCGTAAACTGGTAACTCTGACTCTGTTCCACACCACAGGCACTGTCACCATCCGGCAAGGAAATGTGTGCCCTGAATGGGTAAACAATGAGTTTGACAAACTCAAAGCACTTGTCAGCGACATGAGTGGTGACAGCACTTCCATTCTCCCCCGTGACACCACACTGCCTATCGTGCCTGCTGATAAACCGTTCCCCGCCCTATCCACACTTCTTGCCATTATGCCCCCACCCACAGAACACCTGCCAAAGAAGGCATACGGCGATGACATAATGGACAGTGCTGGCGAGCTAAACGTTACAGTGGATGATACTGCTACATCTACAGCTGACGAAAGCCCCTCCCCCTCAACTGAAGACTTTATCCCATCAGCCGGTCCCTCCAAACAAATTGCACTGCGGGCCACACAACAAGATCCCACTTCTCCGGAAATAATGGAACAGCCGCCTGCTGTTCCTAACGCCACACCCGTCGGCCCCCTACCCTCAAGTGGACACCGCTGGTGAGACAACATCCTGCATGACCTCACATGCCTCTACTCAGTGCCCCCAGTTGTGCTGTTATCAGTGTGCACAACCTGTCCACGCGACCAAATGTTTTGATTGTGTGGCTGGACTAATTTTGGACCTAAAAATATACAGTTTGAAAACAAACAACGTGTTTTTATAGACCAACTCAAAGCTGAAATAGACACTCTTAAACAGGACAACATCAGTCTACAGCAGCAGGTTAGAAATCTGAATAGTCTACCAAAGCAAGTGTCAATCCTCACAAGCAAGCTGGGCAAAGTGGATTCCCTTGAAAGCCGGTATAATGAAATGTCACGTTGGCTAAACAGAAAATAATTGCCCCAGAGCAGCGAACCCCCGTTGCCTTGCCTGATCACTGTCAGTCACCACCGCCACCAGTTCCCTTTCCTCTGAAATTCACTCCCCTACCTCCATCACTACGTCGAACCCCTCTGATACTGTTCCAAAGGAGTACACCCAAACCCACCCGTCTCAGCGTGCGTCTGTGGCTATGGAAGAGACGGCAGGGAGCAGCAGTACCACTGAAACTAAATCCCGTCCGCTCCAGAGCGAGAGCGCCGTCAGTTTAGTTTTCGACTCCCACCCGAGGGTAGAGTCAATGCGCTATTAATCGGCGACTCCAATCTCCAACGGGTGGATCGTCGTCGCTTGGACCCAAGCGGTGCTACATGTGTGCGCACCCTGCGGGGGGTTAAGGTTGACCAGTTGGCAGAGGCCCTGTCCAACATCGCGCCACGCTACGACATCGGTAGTGCAGTGGTCCACGTTGGCACAAATGACTGTGCCTCCAGCAATGACGTGGACTCTGTACTACATGACTTCCAGCACCTCATTCCTGTAGTTCGACGAGTATTCCCATCAGCCACAGTTGCCTACACAACAATATTACCACAAGGGCGCTGCCCACTGAAAACCATCTGCAGTGTAAACCAGCGCCTGCCTATGCTGTGCGAAAGGGAAGAAGTGTCGCTTCTGCAGGAAAACAATTTTTACACCCCTGCTGGTACAGTTGCTACCTCCCTGTTTAATAGCGACAGGCTGCATCTGAATGAGAGAGGCGCCGGAGTATTACTGCGCCAGATAAAGCGGTTCGGCATTTTTTCCTGCAGATAACCTGAAAGACTTAAATCGGCACCGCGACCTGCGACACGCCAGACACGCGGCTGAGCCTGAAGCAAACACAAAAATACCTGAGCTGAGTGGTCCTCTCTGCCAACCGCAAACTAGTAATCTCATTCGAGATGAGAACCTACTGATGCGACAAAGCACTAAACAAAATTAATGCCACCGTATAAAGCTCTCCCTCCTCGCCGCTGGGAATCGGCTACCAGCACTACGATGGCGAACATAGGTGACTATGTAAATGCTGGCGGAAACCTAGCTGTCCCTGTCTCCAGCAGCCAGTCACCTGTAAACGCTAGTGCTCGATTCCCTGTGGAGCTTTCCGGACCTGACACAAGCACTACATTGGCGGACGCTGCCAGCGCGATGCACCTACAGCCGCCTTTCAGTCAGCGACCAGAATTCACAGAAGCGACGGCCGATCCCAGCTACCACTACCAGCCGGCGTCTCTGTATGGAAACTACGCGCGCCCTGTCGTGCCCTGGCCTCAGATCACACCTCAAAGTTTCCACGTACCAATGCCGCAGTACCCAGCGGCATTCCAGCCAGCGTTCCAGCCAGCGTTTCAGCCGTTCCCACTTCCCTTTCCCCACTGGCAGTATCCGTATCTAGCTAATAGTGGACCTCGGTCCCAAACGGTCATGTGAAGTGTATCTTAAACTTATAAAACATACCTCAGTGTTTCGGTTAGATTAACTCCTTCATGCCTGATCGGGAAACGTTGGACGATGATAGTTCCGGGATAGTGCCGGATTGCCTTTGCGTCGTTGAGGCGCTAATCTGATCTGTTACTGCACTTGTGCTATCGTTGTCCATCTCTCTCCAGTGTAAATCGGATGTTCAACAAACACGCCTCCAGGCCTAAATGAGTTGGTTTTACCGGACCCAATCCTACTTGACGACTGTTAAATTATCTCTCTTTTTTCTTTTTATTTTGTAGGCTCAACTTGAATTAATTTCACTTCATGATTTTCATGAACTTATTGAAGATCAGTATAATTCTGAAAAAAAAAAAAAAAAAAAAAACAATCATAAGACTTTATTTTCAGCCCTTCATCCGTCCGACTTGTAGCAATGCGTGGTGCATAATTATGAACACAGGTGTGTGATTGTGAACACAGGTGTGTGAGCCCTAAGTGTTATTAGTATTTTTTTTTTTATATTCCAGTTTTCGTAAGTTCAATCTGGTTCAGTGTGTCGAGCACTGATCTGACAATCCTTTGATCAAACGGTGACATTTCTATATGAAACGGTTTACTGTGCTGTTGTTTTAGTTTCACCTCATAGATTTGACATTAACATTTGCGATGCTTTTAGTTTATATGCGATGCGGCCGTATCACAGCAACATGTGTTGCAGTCTGACAGTTTAGGGAAATCGTTGGACTATTTGTACTGTGGTTGACCTGTGTACTGTACAATTGCGCGTTTGACTTGTGTCTGGCCGGCATACACACCATTTTTGGAAGCCGGACTAAATGTAAAGATTAGTGATTATAGTGCATAGCCAAACGTGTTGTGCTGAATGCGAGTAGACAGTTCTACAAACTATCATTCAAGTTATTTTTGACAGTCGTGGTGATTATAAGTGGATTTGGTTTACTCCATATTTTCGCACAAGATCACTCCTTTCAGCGACTGGACTGTTTCACTGAGTTTCGGATATTGAAAACTTTATATTTACTTTTTTCGTCATCAAAATGTGTACACCATCAAACAATTTCATGCATGCCCACGGGCTGAAGGTCGGGCACCTTAATGCATTTCACCTTTACAATAAGGTTCCTGACATTTCAATATTTTTAAACCAGCCTTCACACTTCCATCTCTTTGGGCTAACGGAATCAGGTCTGGACTCAAGAATTAGCGACGAAAATCTGTGCATTCTAAACTTTTCCTTAATTCGTCGTGACCCAAACACCCTCAAACACACAGGGATTGCTGTTTATGTCCATAACTCGATTGCACATATGGTACACAGACGTGATGATCTGGAGTCAACTGAGATTGAGTGTGTATGGCTAGAAGTAAAAATTAATAACTCATCGCCAATTATAATGGGTTATGTATATAGAAATCCATCGTCCACTGTCGAGTGGTATGATGACTTTGTGCAGATGATGGATAATATGAATGACACTGACAAAGATGTACTGCTGTTAGGTTATTTTAACATTGACTTACTGAAAGCAAATCCCACGTGGCATTCGACAACAACTCTTTTTGGGTTGAAGCAACTAGTCCAAGCTCCTACTAGAATAACCCAGTCATCCGCTACACTCATTGATCACATCTATACCAACAACTGTAAGTCAGTACTAGAGGCCAGCGTCCATACACTAGCTGTCAGTGATCATTTTCCCATCACCTGTACATGGTCGTGCAAGATGTCTAAACAAAAGAGGGATCAGCATGTGTACATTACCTATACGTCTTTTAAAAAACTGAACAAAGATGCTTTTCTGCACGATCTTAGCCTTACACCGTTTCATGATGTGTACAATTGTACCAACCCAGATAAGGCTGTCTCTGTCTTACTTGATCTGTTCCTAGAGGTGCTAAACAAACATGCGCCAGTAAGAAGAAAGCGAGTCCGACCCCGCCAGCCTCCCTCATGGATAACCGACGAAATTAAACAAGCAATGGATGATAGAAATAAGGCTAAGAAAAAAAAGACGGTACAACACAATTTATTAATATTTACTAAACCTACCGCAGAGAGTGACAGGCCCATCGTAACCATGATTTACCATCCGCACACCAATCCGGTTCGTAAAATACTTCTTTCTAACTGGGGTCTTTTGTCATCCAGTAAAGAGTCCGCTGCTATCTTTTCTGAACCTCCGTTGGTGGCTTTCAAGAGGGATATTAATTTACGAGACATGCTTGTTCGCTCTACTCTTAAGCCTCGTTCTACCACCAGACCCTCTGGCTCAACACCGTGCAATGTTCCAAATTGCAAGACATGTCCTTTTATTTGCCCTTCTACAGTGGTGAATGGTCCTCGTTACAAATTCAACATAGACAGATACTTCACATGTCAAACCACCAACGTGATTTATGTCATCTCCTGTGTGAAATGCGGCCAACTCTATGTTGGAGAGACGGAAAGAACCATCAACGACCGTTTTAAACAACATCTTCAGTCGGAAAAGTACCATTACAATAGACCGGTCGGGCGACATTTCAACCAGGCCGACCACTCCGTCTCGGACATTCGTGTTAAAGGCTTCTGGCTTATGCAAGCCAGTAATGTCTGGGCCAGGAAAGACCGAGAAAAAATTTTGATTAATAAACTGAGCACTGTGGCGCCACTCGGGATGAATATGAAAGATTAACTTTGTTGACCTTGCCTGTGTCTTTTTTATCTGCTAACTGTCATTTACCTTACTGAGTCGCTTCTGTATGACTACTCACTAACCAGATAGGTGAGGCTGGCGCTGATTGATATGTACTTTGTGACTCCCATGGGGACTTTTTCAGCGCTGGCCGTACGTTTCGTTGGATCCCTTGCCCTTCCCTGTCGGGCGCCTGGTCGCCGGTCCTTGGATTTTTGCGCGGGTGTGGGGGGCGATCGTGTGCATTCCCTTGGGGATGTATGTGGTCGTCTTGTTCGCATGCCTGTGCGTTCGTCCGTGGGCTGGTGGGTGCCTTTTGGGTGGGGCTGGTGGCTCTGGTTTTTTGCCTTCACCCTCCCCCCTCCCCTTCTCTCTCTCTCTCTCTCTCTCTCTCTCTCTCTCTCTCTCTCTCTCTCCTCTCTCTCTCTCTCTCTCTCTCTCTCTCTCTCTCTCTCTCTCTCTCTTCCCTTTCCTCCTCTCCTTCCCCCGCCCCTTTTGTCTTTCTCTCCCCCCACACCCGTTTTTTTTTTTTTTTTTTTTTTTTTTGAGTTACCCTTGAAGATGGTTTCACAACTACCTACTCTCCTCTTATACCATTATTCTCTTACTGATTTTGATTATTTGCTTTGTTTCATTGATATTCCTTGTTGTGTACCATGCTAAATGCTATGTTTTTTCCCCCGGGGTTCTCCCGTTTTTCCCCGAGGTAGTCCTCAACTTGATGGTGATATAAAGTTTGCCTTCGGGTTGGCGTTTAGCAGGCTTTGTGTATTAGACACTCAGCCTACTTCGTGCCCAAGGGTACTCCCCGTTCGTTCTCTCTCTCTCTCTCTCTCTCTCTCTCTCTCTCTCTCTCTCTCTCTCTCTCTCTCTCTCTCTCTCTCTCTCTCTCTCTCTCTCTTTCTCTCTTCCCCCCTCTCTCTCTCTCTCTCTTTTTCTCTTCCCCTCTCTCTCTCTCTCTCTCTCTCTCTCTCTCTCTCTCTCTCTCTCTCTCTCTCTCTCTCTCTCTCTCTCTCGCGGTCTCTCTCTTCTCTCTCTCCCCGGCCTCACACACGCGCATTTACTTTTGCTCGCTCCTGCGCGCGCTTACACACACTCTTGTCTCTCGTGTTTAGTTTCTCTCGGAGTCTTTCTCTTACGATTTTTTTGTTTGACGTCATTTTTACTTTTGTTCTTCCTTTTCTTTTCTTTTTATTTTTATTTTTACGTCACCTTCAGTTGCCACATTCCTTCTGCATATGAAGATAAGTAGCGGCTAATGTCTCTGTTTGTTTGTCTATTTTGACAAAGGGTATTTACCCGAAATATTAATAAATTGTGTTGTACCGTTTTTTCTAAGCGTGTTTCTTTCTCCGTTGGGTACTTCTTTGCATTTGACGCGCTTGGCAGTCACCTTTTTGGTCTAAATTGATTAAGAAAGAAAAGAACTTTCATGAATTTAATAGATTGCGAAATAAAGTTAAGTAATTAATTAGAGAGGCGCAGAGATCGTTTGTAACCAAAACAGTCGAAGAAGACAGAAACCCCTCCTATATCTGGACAGCACTTAATACGCTTACCAACAACAAGCGTATACAGTGCAATACCATTCCAGAAAGCCTCTCCGCTGAGGAGTTTAATAACCACTTTCTATCAGCCCCCACAGACTTACTCAGTTCTCACAATCGCAATCAGTCGATATATTCCACACCAGAGAAGCTAACAAAGTTCTGCAAGCAAAGATTGTCCTCAGATGATATTTTTGTCATCCCTGATATTGCTGTACACGAGGTAGGCAAATACATTTCCATCCTAAAAAAGAAAACGTCGTCGGGCAGTGATGGTATCAATGGATATATCTCTGACCTGTCGCAACCATACATAGTGGAACCTCTTACATACATTTATAACCTATGTATACAAAAAAATGTCTTCCCAGTTGCTTTCAAAAAATCGAAAATAGTACCTGTTCCTAAAGCAAACGATTCTTCTGAAATTAATAACTTTCGCCGCATTTCCCTTCTATCAGTTCTCTCGAAGCCTCTGGAAAAGCATGTTCACAAACATCATCTGGAATTTCTTGAAAAAGGTCCCTATTATATCATTACCAGTCAGGTTTTCGTCCCAAGCATTCATGCCACACTGCACTCGCACGAATAGTGAATTCGTGGGTCAACAGCATAAATGATAATAAAATGGCTGGTGCTGTCTTCTTGGATCTAAGAAAAGCGTTTGATCTTATCGATCATATCATCTTATTGAAAAAGCTTGCCACCTACTTAAACAAAAAGAGCCACTCAGCTGTTTCGTTTCTGAACTCCTATCTTTCAAAAAGAATACAAACAGTCTACGTCAATGGAAAATGTTCTTCTGAACAATTTGTCGAGTATGGAGTGCCCAAGGGGTCTACTTTAGGCCCACTACTGTTTTGTATTTTTGTTAACGATCTACCGTTTAATGTAACGTGTACTGAGGCTGAGTGTGACATGTTTGCCGACGACTCAACATTACATTCCACTGGTAAAACTGTGCCTGAAATTGCAAATAATCTTCAAGAGAGTCTTCATGAAGTCTCTCGGTGGTGTAATGAAAATCGCATGCTTGTAAATCCCACAAAAACATAAAGCATGCTTATCACAACCCGCCAGAAACATCAGCTCAAACCTCCATCACTCAACCTTTCTTTGAAATCCATCCCAGTTGAGCAGGTCAGTCAACACCGCCTGCTTGGAGTAATAATAGATGATGATCTAAGCTGGCATAACCACCTATATTATATAAGAAAACATTTGTCCAAAAAGTTGTTTCTACTTTCCAAACTTAAAACGATCATTGACCTTAAGACGCGCAAACTATTTTTTAATGCCTACATTAAACCACACATTGATTATGCCTCAACAATATGGGATGGCTGCAGCGAAAATCACTTCAAGAAGATAAACTCATTATACAAGCGCGCTGCTAAGCTTATCCTCCCTGATCCGTCTTTATCCACTGATGCCAAGCTGCAGGCCATCGGACTTCTCCCTCTGGTTAAGCACCTCGCACTAAACAAATGTGTACTGATGCACAAAATTCTTAACGGGAAAGCTCCACCTTACTTATCTAGGCTTTTTTCGCCAACTGAAAAAAAAAAAAAAAAAAAAAAAAAAAAAAAATACAGCATCTCTAGGAACAGTCTCTCTATAAAAAGGCACCGTATAGACCTGTTCAAATCTAGCCTGTCTTATTCAGGTGCTCTTTTATGGAATTCGCTTCCTCCCACTATTCAACAAACCACGTCCCTTTCGCTGTTTAAAAGTAAAGTACACGATTACCTTTCTAAGACAACGTTATGCTGATCCTTTCTTCTTCTTTGTTTCTCGACATAATACGCTTCCTGTTTTTACATTTTTGCTATTTTTTTTTACCTCCATCTAGTCTCCAAATTGCTTGTTCCGTTTTATAACTTGTTTTTATTAGTACACAAAATATCATACCTACTTATATGTTAGATAATTATGTGCGCACGTACGTGTGTATGTGTATTTACAAAAGTGTGCATGTGCACGAATACATGTATATGCGTGTCTGTGTGCGTGTGTGTATGCGTGTGTGTGACGTTTATTATTAGTTAGTTTTTGTTGTTTGCTTGGTGTTCCTTAGTAGCTTAGCAAGGACAGATTGTAAAAAAGGCCAGCGCGCCTAATATCTCAATCCTTGAAAAATAAAGTTTCGTTCGTTCGTTCGTTCTCTCTCTCTCTCTCTCTCTCTCTCTCTCTCTCTCTCTCTCTCTCTCTCTCTCTCTCTCTCTCTCTCTCTCTCTCTATCTCTCTCTCTATCTCTCTCTGCTCTCTCTGTCTCTCTCAATCACACACACACACACACACACACACACACACACACACACACACACACACACACACACACACACACACAAACATTCACACACCTGAACACACGCGCAAGTTATCCCTGTACTGTAATGATTAGATTACCTCAGAGATTCTAGGTGTTTGAAGAGGCTGACCCTAAATGAGGTAAGCGTCTTTGCGTTTCTGATTTCTGCAGGAACAGAATTCAAGAATGAACTTCCCGAGAATGACAAACTGGTTTTGAATAAATCAATACGCGGCAGGGGTACTTTGAAATGGTGTCCATGTCTAGAAGATACATATATCCGTTCTGAGAAAAAAAGAACTCAAGTACAGTGGACATGATTGCTTGTACAGCTTATACATCACTACACCTTTATTAAACTGAAAGTGATGGGATAGAAGGAGCATTTTTAAAGTTTTAAGCTTTTCGTCAGTTGAGAGTTCGGGATCGTGAAATATTAGGGAGTTCAGCCTCTTCAAATGTACATCACTAGAACCATCCCACACTGTTGATGCACAGACACAGAGAGAGAGAGAGAGAGAGAGAGAGAGAGAGAGAGAGAGAGAGAGAGAGAGAGAGAGAGAGAGAGAGAGAGAGAGAGAGATCACTACGTATGCTCGAAAGTAACACTTCTACTTTTCCGTGTTCCACTATAGTGTTCACAGACTGACTCGATCGCTTGTTCTTACATTTCGTCTGCTAACTTGGATCTTTGATCTGCCAGTTTTGTGTGGCGCATTTGTGCTAAATTAGATCGTAGATCTGTCTGCTGTGTGTAAAGCTTTCTTGCATTACGCGGACGATCGATGACTGTCTGAGTGAGTGAGAGCCTCAATGATGTAAACTGATAAATATCAGCAGAAGCTTTCAGAGGGAAAAAGAGACGTTTTAAGACAGGCTTTATAAAGGTGTACTGATGATTTCCTGCGCGAGAATTTCTTTTAGAGCCTCAGTAGCGGGATATGCCCACATGTAGGTATAGGATCACACATAATTTCAGCCTGCGGATCAGAGGAACAACGGAGGGATCTGGACTGAGTGTAAAGTTGAAGCAGCTCAGTGAGGTAATGTACCCTCTTGCTGTACTGATTAAACTCAATACCTAGTTTGCACTGATTATGTTACAGCTCCAATAATGGTATGCTTTAGAAGATATGCCATCCTACAACATGAATCAAAACTCAACGTTGAATAGCGCGCTTTACTATGCTAGCAGTGTACACTCGCGTTCTTTTCCGTGAAGCATTCGTTGCATTTTTGTCGGACCCCGGCTAAAGAGGCGGAGCCAAATAAGAAATGGGTCGATCTATTATGAAGAAGAATAGCCCGAGCGGCAAAATGACGTCACTGTATGCTTGACGTCATGGCATCGCTAGCCTCAATAATAATAATAATACATGGTATTTATATGGCACATTTCTCATATTTATTATAATATAACTCAACGCGCAGGCGAAAACGACACACACACGCACACACACACACACACACGCGCGCGCACGCACGCACGCACACACACACACACACACACATACACACACACACACACACACAGATTCTGCAGGGGGGGGGGGGGGGGGGGGGGTTACAGAAAACCGTAGAGATCACACGAAAGTCTGCGAGAAAAGGTAAGTTTTTAACTTTGCTTTGAACAGCGTAAGGTGCGTAAGGGGGGAGGCATTTCTCAGCTCAGTCGGTAAGGAATTCCAAATTAAATGAGCAGTACATCTGAAAGAGCGTTCACCGGCAGATTTGAGATGGTACTTTGGAACTTTGAGAAGTTTCTCTCGCCTGGTAAGTGATCAGACTTGAGGAAAGGTATGACGGAACACTGCCATCAAAGTGGCGATATGCAAGGGTCGCAATCTTAAACTGTATGTGGGATTGGATTGGAAGCCAGTGAAAGTCTTTCAGTATAAGGGTAACGTGATCTTGTTTTCGCCTGCTCTTCACAAGCCTTGCGGCATTATTTTGAACTCGCTGAAGGCGGCTAATCTGCTCTGATGAAAGACCAAAAAGCAAAGAATTGCAGTAGTCAAGAAGGCTCGTGACTAAAGCATTCACTAACTTTGCAGTGGCAGATTCAGAAAGACTGTGTCGGACAGATGCGATGCGTCTCAGAGAGTATGAAGCACCACGACAGATTTCACCGACGTGATCCTGCATACTTAAAGTCTTATCGAGTTTAACACCAAGATATTTGACCGAAGGCTAAAATCGAATATCAGTGTCATCTATGCGTAAAGACTCAGTGTGAATTTGATGAAGCCGGGATGCTGCGCCAACGGGCAGTAACTCTGTTTTTTTCTGATTTTAACATAAGTTTGTTACTGTCCATCCATGTCGTGACATCGTCAACACAAGACTTGATGCCAGTTTCAACAGACTGAAATTCCCCAGGTGGCCTACTCTGAGAGATTTCGGTGTCATCTGCATACTTATGATAAGAACATTGATGGCTGGAAATAACATCTGACAGCGGTTGTGAATACAACGTAATCAATACAGGGCCTAAGACAGAGCCCTGAGGCACTCCATACTCCAGAATGGAAGGTCTAGAGACACTGTCTTTTACACCTACAAACTGGTAACGATCGGAAATGTAAGATTCAAACCAAGAGAGAACCGTTTCACGCAGGCCAAAAGTGATTTTAAGCCTCTTCATGAGAATGGAATGGTCCAGCGTATCGAAAGCAGCGCTGAGATCCAACAGGGCCACAAGGGAGACAAGTCTCTCATCTGTTTTACAAAGCAAGCCAATTAGAACACTCAACACTGCTGTCTCCACGCAGTAACCTTTCCTATAGGCGGACTGATACACTTCCAGCAGACCATTCATTTCTAAGTGTTCCAGGAGCTGTTGTAAGACAACTTTCTCCAGTACCTTAGAAATAAATGGTAGGTTGGATACATGTCTGTAGTTTTTTTAGGGTATTTCTGTCCAAGCATTTTTTTTTTTTTTTTTTTTTTTTTTTTTTAACAACGGGGTAACAACAGCCTGTTTGAAATATTTTGGAACAGTTCCGGCTGACAAAGACTTGTTTACAATAGCAGCAATCAACGGTGCAAGATCGCTGATGCACTGCTTTTGGAAAACGTCTGAACAGGATCCAACATACAACTTTTTGTTGGAGACTTTGCAATTATGGCAGTAATGTCGCTTTCTGTAACAGATTTGAACTTTGCAAAAACATGGACCATCATAAACAGCAAAAACGGGTGGATCGCACTGCTTAGCATCTAAGATCTCATGCAGCAGTTTGATTTTGTCAGTGAAAAAAGTCACAAAATGTCTGCGGCAGTTCAGAAGATAGGGCATCAGCAGGAGGAGCAGTAGACTTATGTTTTCCCAGCAGTTCATTTGACACTGAGAAGAACAGCTTGCTGGTAGAGGCAGCCGAGTCGAGCTTGTCGCCCATGAAGAAATGTTGTCTGGCAGCATTTAGGCGCTGTCTGGCAGCATTTAGGCGCTGAAAGGGCGCCATCTTGTTTGTGCGACCCACCACGTGTTTTTCGATCCCATTGTTTTAGTGGTTTTTCGTTGGATGTACTGTGTTTACGTGTGTCGAATGTCTGCTGAGTATCGTATAAGAGTGCGCTGATGAGGATCATATGCTTGCTTTTTTCGTCGGATCTGGTTGCTGTTCGAGTGGTATCATCGTATTGAATAGTGTCTGTCGTTTGCACTTTGTTTACGTCGCAATTTTGCTTCTTCTGCAGCGTGGGTCCGCCGGGCCTTTCCGCTGCCCTGTTTTTATGTGCTGCGCGCTAGTGTGTGAAGTGTTTACTGTGTGAGTCTGATTGCCACCCGCGGTTGCATCTGTTGCTTGGTTGTTGTAAACTCGTTCGTGTTCCAACCGTTCTATAGGTTTACGTGTGCTCTCCCGTCGACATCTCGCCTTCCCCACTTTCGGCGCCTTTTGTCCGATCTCGCCGCTGACCGACCGGGATTGTCTGCTGCTTGTTAATTTTCACCCGTATCCATTTTGCCCTTTCAGTGTTGGTTTTACGTATTATCAGCGTCGCTCCCCTACCACACTCACACACACACACACCGGCACACACACCGGCACACACACACACACACACACACACACACACACACACACACACACACACACACACACACACACACACACACACACACACGGCCTTTCGCGCCAAAAGTACGTTTTACAGCGAGGTTTGCGTAACTAGATATGACATAATTTTTATCTTGTTACTTTACTTTTAGAGTTTTAATCCAGCCCGCCTCTAGACCTCACCAGTACGCGCATTATCAGCCAATCAGAAAATAGAAAAAAAAAAAAAAATGCCGGAGCGCGATCCTGTTGCTGCGTCCCACAAGCTTTCACGTAACTACGCAAGGAAATGGCGAAGCGCGATACTGTTTGTGCGTATAAATTTCACTGAAATGGTCAGGCATCTGGACGAAAAGTACCCTGAAACCAGCAAAGAAAAGCTTCTGGCTTTTTTTCCTCCCAAAACCAACGCGATATTCTTAATAAAAAGTAGCTGTAGACCGCACATTGAAATCACCATGGGGATACTACCCCTAGCGGACATGAGCAAACTCAGAGTGGTAAGTGTCATTTTTGTAGTTGATTTTGAAAATGGTGACAATTCACTTGCGGAAGTAGTACATAAGCGATCGAGTCTTACCACGGCCGGAGCGTACCGTACTGCTCAATACTGTGAAAGCACTTGCTATCAAGCAGTACCGCTACACTGATCTGCACACTTGGGATGAATGTGTGTGTGTGTGTGTGTGTGTGTGTGTGTGTGTGTGTGTGTGTGTGTGTGTGTGTGTGTGTGTGTGTGTGTGTGGTTTTAAGTATGGAATTAACTCTCAAAAATCACCATAACCAAAGGTTTATGCCCCTACGTTTCTTTGGTGTGCACCCTCTGACTCATTGTAACAAATCATGACAAGCACAAATAGACACATTACTCTACAGTAACACATTTTATAAGATCTCTTTATGATGAGTATATATTCATGCAACGTTTTTCTTCTCAGCAGCTTTGGGATGTTGCATCCCTTCCAATTCCATTTAGACGGGTCACCTGTCTACAAATCCAGACTGCTCACTAATGGGGGCAGTACAGATTCTGTAAAATCTTCTCAGGAAGATCAAGTCTTGCAACACACACTTGGCACTGTAGCTTGCAAGTGTGGGGCAGCAGAACAATCAAATAAGTATATCTTTGTGTATATATTCTGACAATAAAAGCAGAGGTGCATACCTAACATTTCGCTTACACTCTGTGATGACATTTCACTTTCCAAGTAAGGCTTTCATTGTTCTCCGTAGAGAGCTGACAGTGTAAAAAAGCGATGCCATGAATAGAATGTCTGGTGTGATTTTCGATAAATATACATCCCTTTGGGTGAAAACAATAACCTGTGATATTTAGCTGGCCTTGCACCTGTGTGTAGCAGGAATGTGATTTCTTCAGTCCCATGATGGTGTTGTCAGCTAATTTCACGCAAAATCCTGGGAACAGACATGCCTCGAGTATGGAGGAATTTCTGAATTTAGAAGGGTATTTGACTTTAATTATGTCTGTCTGGCCAATGTCGCACACTTTGAATTGCTCCTAGAAACAGAAACTATGGATTAACCACAATGCAGCGCTTGTGCAAGTATATGTCAGGAATTACTTCTAAAAATTTACTATTGGTAGTGTCCTAATGTCGTTTACATAAAATGTGGCTGCAACTGAGCAACAAGTGTGTGAAAGGATTCTGTCAAGACATTTGTCAGAAACGTTTGTTTTTCTAGTTCGATCTCTGTAGAAGTTTGATGTTGCGAGTTTCTTGGTTCTTTTCTTTGTTTCCTCTACTCAGTGATTAGAACTGGTCAGTTCTCTGTTCTTTCCTCAAGTTTCTCGGGATTTGAAGACTAACTGGTCAAGCGAAGGCGATCCAATTTTGTGGGAGATCAACTGGGGACCTCGTTGTGACACACATGTCAGAGACCCTTTAAATTCCCTAGCACTGGCTATCTTTTCAGTCTTCTTGTCCGTGGACAAATATTGAGTGCAGCTTTAAAAAAAAAAAAAAAAAACACAAACGTTTGATGTTTTAAGGTAATCATATACATATACTGTTTAAAATATTTGTAATTTATCTTTTAGGGATTTCACCATTAGACTACCTGACCATGGCTGCAGAATGCAAAGTCTGAAATAGCAAGCTAGAAGATACAGCTAGACCTGCTGGAGAATGAGATCAGATCAGGAATTTGAGAAATCTGAATGGCCCCATCTCAAAGCTGCTAAGAACTAAAGGTGTGCAGACGCAACCAGAAGAAGAAGAAGAAGAAGAAGTATTTGGAGTGGAGTTTGTGAGAAAAAGGAGAGACAACTAAACAAGGTCTTTCAGGTCTACACTGAGTTAACATGTTTGGTGTTTGGCTTTGTTGTCATTTTGTTGCCAAATGCTCAATCTTTTAAGCACAAGCATAGCGAAAAAGGACAGAATTTCAGCACCTTCAACATGACAGAATGTTTCTCACTCTTTACTGATTGAGAAATTTTGAAGACTTTATAATAAAGCGAAAACGAGATTTGAATCTAGTATTCCTGTGCTATCAAATTGTAAGTGTCACTGTGAATCAGCTATTTATGAACTGAGCTATTATTTCTCCTTGTGTTTTGGCATATAAGAAACTCACATTCAACAATACCAGATAATAAACGTTTTGATTTTATTTTAGGCGATGCTTACTTCTTGATGTTGATGTTATGGGTATTTTCGACCGCTGTTCCGATGGCCTGGCCAGCACACAATGGCTTTATTATTGGAACAGATGCGATCTTGGTTCCTCTTGATATTGCTTCTCACCAGGCTTGTGGCATGTCGCTGCAGCTCAGTCGGTTAGGCACAGGGTCAAACATTTTAACCGCATTGAAATACCGATCAAGGAGTTTTCTGAAGCACAGTGACATGAGAACAGTACTGTACACAAACCAAGGGGAATCATGAGAACAGTGACCATTCAATCTAAAATATAATCATACATGCATGGTTATTTATTAATAATCTCTATCTCTCTCCTTCTCTCTTTAACACACATACACACACACATACACACGCACACACGCACGCACACACACACACACACACACACACACACACTTCAGTTTTATTTGGGAGTAAAAGTAATCAGCTCAGCCTGACACTGTAAACACAGCCGGCAAAGGAGAGCGCTATTCTCATTTCCACGTACAATTTGTGTGGATCGGCGCGTTTTTGTAGATCTGCGACCCTTGATACACGGATGCAGCTTCAAGAACGGCATCACTGCCAGTTCAATGATAAATACGAACAGCATCAATGAAACTTGACGCAAACTTGCTTTGCCTCGATCAGGGCCGTTTTCGACTTAGCTTTGTATCCTGGCAGAAAATGTAAGCTTGTAGAATTTGCAACGCATTCAACGCATTCATTCGGATCACGCGCGTTACCGTCCGCCATATTGTCCAAGCGACAGGAAAGCTTGTGGGACCCAGCAACAATTACTAGGGGCGTGGCTTGTGATGCGCGAGCTCAGTGAGGTCTATGATGTCACGTGTGTTCTTTTGAAATCGCTCCACCGAGTCCCGTTTTAAAAAGTGTCTTCTATAAACAGGTGAGACCTAAACAAGATGGGATGAACCATAATCCACAAAGTCCCTTCTATATGAGAGCTGTCCTCGCTGTCAGTGGTCTCTACCTTTTGTCTTTGACCTGAATCTGATTATTGAATTATCTCATATTGAAAAGGGGGGAGCTGGGAGACTCGGTGGTAGAGCGTTCGCCTCTCGACTGAATGGTCTCGGGTTAGAATCCAGATTGGGTCAAAATTAGTTTAGTAACTATTTCGGTGCCCTGTCTTTGAAATCAACTTCGTGGTGGACAATAAGCCCTAAACATTTTACTTTTTCTTTTTTCCAATTGAAAAAGTCTCGTATATATGCCAATGCGTCAGTGAGTTTTATAAGGGTCGCAGGACATACGCGTCATTGATTTGTGCAGCCGAATTTGTCATGACGTACGTTTTAGTTTTTATGTAATTTTATATTTTACGTGATATGAGTTTCACTTTCGCTTCATAGGCTTGAGGAAAATAGTGACAAAACTAGAACTAAACTTTACAATTTCAGTCTTGCTACAATTTGTGTAAAAGCAGGTTGACGTTACCTAGATACATGATATACTAAGTATACGGGTCACCTGCATACTCTTCTGAAAGCGCGTCGATGTGTGTGTGCGTGCATGCGCGCACGCTCCAAGCATCTCCAAGCATCTCCAAGAGGCATAGGTCCTCATGCGCGTGGAGGGCGCATGGGGATCTATTCCTCCTGGCGATGCGCGCATGTTTGTGTGTGTGTTTGAGATAGAGAGAGAGAGAGAGAGAGAGAGAGAGAGAGAGAGAGAGAGAGAGAGAGAGAGAGAGAGAGAGAGAGAGAGAGAAAGAGAGAGAGAGAGAGAGAGAGAGAGAGAGAGAGGAGAGAAAAAGAGAGAGAGAGAGAGAGAGGGGGGGGGGGAATCAATGAATCAATGAAACTTATTTTATAACGGTTAAGGCATTGACATCGTCATTTTCACAGCCATTTTACAAACCTGCCGTTGCTAACAACTACAAAACTATCTACACATGCACATACATATAAGTAAAACATAATAATTACAAAGAAATACCCAACGGAGAAAGAAACACGCTTAGAAAAGAAGGGTACAACAAAATTTATTAATATTTCGGGTAAATACCCTTTGTCAAATTAGACAAACAAACAAACAGAGAGATTAGCCGCTACTTATCTTCATTGGCAGAAGGAATGTGGCAACCTTATTCATGGTTGCGATATCTTTATCAAATGTGTGTATGGTCGTGTCGTCTGCGAACAGGTCGCAGTTTGCGTCTAAATGTAATATGCACAGTGGCAGATCATTAATAAATAGATTAAATAATAAGGCCCCTAGAATAGACCCCTGTGAAACACCGCAAGTTTCTAACCCGTCAGAGGAATATTTGCCATTTAGCAGTACTTTCTGCGTTCTGTCCCTGATATATAAAGATATAAAGGAGACAGTATTTGAGTCAATGGGATAGAATGGTATTTTTTTTTTTTTTAGTAGGATAGAGTGGTTGACAAGATCAAAAGCTTTTTTTTCAGGTTAAGAAAGATTGCCCCTGATACTTTACTGTCATTTATGGCAGAGAGCCAGTTATCGATTAACTGATTGAGGGCAGTTTTATCACGAATGTAGAGGTCGAAATTCTGATTGTGCTGCTGTTATCAGATGGTTTTGCACCACAACATTTATGAGTATGGATATGTTTCTCGAGCGGTTTTGAAATACAGGATAATATGGAAATGGGCCTGTACTCGTTTAGGTTGCATAAATCTTTACTTTTTGGAAGAGGGATTACCTTCGCTTTAGTTAGTTCGTCGGGGAAAACGTTATGTCTGATCGATAAATTATAAATAAGGGTCAGGGAATCGACGACGTACGGCAGAGATAGTTTTAAGAGAGAGAGAGAGAGAGAGAGGGAGAGAGAGAGAGAGAGAGAGAGAGAGAGAGAGAGAGAGAGAGAGAGAGAGAGAGAGAGAGAGACAGAGAGAGAGAGAGAGAGAGAGAGAGACAATGACAATGACAGTGACAGTGACAATGACAATGACAATGACAATGAATCTTTATTTTCCAAGGATAAAAATATTTAGGTCTGGAGACCTTTCTTCCATCTTGTCCTTGCTAAACTACTTACACACACACTCACGGGGCCGCACGCACTGACACACCATAAGAGAGAGAAAGAGAGAGAGAGAGAGAGAGAGAGAGAGAGAGAGAGAGAGAGAGAGAGAGAGAGAGAGAGAGGGACTGAGGGACTGAGGGAGGGAGGGAGAGAGGGAGGGAGGGAGAGAGAAAGAGAGAGAGAGAGAGAGAGAGAGAGAGAGAGAGAGAGAAGGGAGAGAGAGAGAGAGAGAGAGAGAGAGAGAGAGAGAGAGAGAGAGAGAGAGAGAGAGAGAGAGAGAGAGAATGACAATGATTCCTTTTTTTTTACAACGGTGAAAGTTTTGGTGAGAGAGAGAGATATTCAATGATTCAATGATTCAATAAAGCTTTATTCATCAACGGTTGAGGCATTGACATCGTCACAGACATAGCCATTAGAGAGAGAGAGAGAGAGAGAGAGAGAGAGAGAGAGAGAGAGAGAGAGAGAGAGAGAGAGAGAGAGAGAGAGAGAGAGAGAGAGAGAGAGAATTACAATGACAATGATTATTTTTTTTTACAATGGTGAAAATTTTGGTGAGAGAAAGAGAGAGAGAGAGAGAGAGAGAGAGAGAGAGAGAGAGAGAGAGAGAGAGAGAGAGAGAGAGAGAGAGAGAGAGAGAGAGAGAGAAACACCAACAACCACAATAAACATTAATTTTATAACGGCAAAAGTATTTGGTGACCATTTTTCAAACTTGCCGTTACGAGAGAGAGAGAAAGAGAGAGAGAGAGAGAGAGAGAGAGAGAGAGAGAGAGAGAGAGAGAGAGAGAGAGAGAGAGAGAGAGAGAGAGAGAGAGAGGGGGGAGGGGGTTATCAAAGAATCAATGAAACTTATTTTATAACGGTTAAGGCATTGACATCGTCATTTTCACAGCCATTTTACAAACCTGCCGTTGCTAACAACTACAAAACTATCTACACATGCACATACATATAAGTAAAACATAATAATTACAAAGAAATACCCAAACGGAGAAAGAAACACGCTTAGAAAAGAAGGGTACAACAAAATTTATTAATATTTCGGGTAAATACCCTTTGTCAAATTAGACAAACAAACAAACAGAGAGATTAGCCGCTACTTATCTTCATTGGCAGAAGGAATGTGGCAACCTTATTCATGGTTGCGATATCTTTATCAAATGTGTGTATGGTCGTGTCGTCTGCGAACAGGTCGCAGTTTGCGTCTAAATGTAATATG
This sequence comes from Semisulcospira habei, assembly GCA_036245525.1. Lineage (NCBI taxonomy): Eukaryota > Metazoa > Mollusca > Gastropoda > Semisulcospiridae > Semisulcospira > Semisulcospira habei. Next base: position 249,415,165 of record BTPG01000003.1, on the reverse strand, counting down.
CACAGTGGCAGATCATTAATAAATAGATTAAATAATAAGGCCCCTAGAATAGACCCCTTTGGAACACCGCAAGTTTCTAACCCGTCAGAGGAATATTTGCCATTTAGCAGTACTTTCTGCGTTCTGTCCCTGATATATGAAGATATAAAGGAGACAGTATTTGAGTCAATGAGATAGAATGGTATTTTTTTTTTTTTTTTAGTAGGATAGAGTGGTTGACAAGATCAAAAGCTTTTTTTTTCAAGTTAAGAAAGATTGCACCTGATACTTTACTGTCATTTATGGCAGAGAGCCAGTTATCGATTAACTGATTGAGGGCAGTTTTATCACGAATGTAGAGGTCGAAATTCTGATTGTGCTGCTGTTATCAGATGGTTTTGCACCACAAAATTTATGAGTATGGATATGTTTCTCGAGCGGTTTTGAAATACAGGATAATATGGAAATGGGCCTGTACTCGTTTAGGTTGCATAAATCTTTACTTTTCGGAAGAGGGATTACCTTCGCTTTAGTTAGTTCGTCGGGGAAAACGTTATGTCTGATCGATAAATTATAAATAAAGGTCAGGGAATCGACGACGTACAGCAGAGATAGTTTTAAGAGAGAGAGAGAGAGAGAGAGAGAGAGAGAGAGAGAGAGAGAGAGAGAGAGAGAGGAGAGAGAGAGAGAGAGAGAGAGAGAGAGAGAGAGAGAGAGAGAGAGTGACAATGACAGTGACAATGACAATGACAATGACAATGACAATGAATCTTTATTTTCCAAGGATAAAAAGATTTAGGTCTGGAGACCTTTCTTCCATCTTGTCCTTGCTAAACTACTTACACACACACTCACGGGGCCGCACGCACTGACACACCATAAGAGAGAGAGAGAGAGAGAGAGAGAGAGAGAGAGAGAGAGAGAGAGAGAGAGAGAGAGAGAGAGAGGGACTGAGGGACTGAGGGAGGGAGGGAGAGAGGGAGGGAGGGAGAGAGAGAGAGAGAGAGAGAGAGAGAGAGAGAGAGAGAGAGAGAGAGAGAGAGAGAGAGAGAGAGAGAGAGAGAGAGAGAGAGAGAGAGAGAATGACAATGATTCCTTTTTTTTACAACGGTGAAAGTTTTGGTGAGAGAGAGAGATATTCAATGATTCAATGATTCAATAAAGCTTTATTTATCAACAGTTGAGGCATTGACATCGTCACAGACATAGCCATTAGAGAGAGAGAGAGAGAGAGAGAGAGAGAGAGAGAGAGAGAGAGAGAGAGAGAGAGAGAGAGAGAGAGAGAGAGAGAGAGAAAAAAAAATTACAATGACAATGATTATTTTTTTTTTACAATGGTGAAAATTTTGGTGAGAGAGAGAGAGAGAGAGAGAGAGAGAGAGAGAGAGAGAGAGAGAGAGAGAGAGAGAGAGAGAGAGAGAGAGAGAGAGAGAGAGAGAGAGAGAGAGAGAGATGAGAGAGAGAGAGGAGAGAGAGAGAGAGGAGAGAGAGAGAGAGAGAGAAACACCAACAACCACAATAAACCTTAATTTTATAACGGCAAAAGTATTTGGTGACCATTTTTCAAACTTGCCGTTACGAGAGAGAGAGAAAGAGAGAGAGAGAGAGAGAGAGAGAGAGAGAGAGAGAGAGAGAGAGAGAGAGAGAGAGAGAGAGAGAGAGAGAGAGAGAGAGAGAGAGAGAGAGAGATAGAGATGATGATGATGATGATGAAACTTTATTTATCAACGGTAAAAAGTTTTGACAGAAACAAATCGTCATTTTACAAACTTGCCGTTGCTAACATCTACAAGATAAAATAGATTAAAAGATAATAATAATAATAATAATAATAATAATAATAATAATAATAATAATAATAATAATAATAATAATAAAGAATTATATTTACTCATATTATTTCATGCAACAATAAAGTTAAAAAAATGATAAATAATAATAACACTTAACATTCATCTTATACCATACACACACACACACACACACACACACACACACACACACACACACACACACACACACACACACACACACCCAACAATATAGATAAATGCATAATTATATTACATAATTTTTTTTTTGGTCAATGGTCAATTAATCTCTTGATGGGCAGTGGGCAGATGTTGACATCTGCACGGGACATAGACGACCCCGCCCTCCACGAGTCGCCTGCTGCCTTGCAGGCCTGGCCGCTTGGCTGCGGAAAGGCCAAGGGAGGAAACCCCTGACATCAAAGCCCCCGTGTCTCCGGGGAAGGCTTTTGAGCCAGAGACTAGGACAAGGACAGTCTGATATAAAACCTACGACCCGAGGACCTCGATGCCATCGTCCCAGCTTGCTAGGCCATGGCAGATGAACCAAGGGTTTAAAGGGTGGGGCCAGTACTGCGCACACTGCACTCCACCAAAAAGCTCCACCGCGCAGGCTTTAGGAAACGTCCACGGACCATGACACTGACCATTCCAAGTCCTGTAGCGACGGGCGAGGGGTGAAACGGCAGGTGAAAGATGTCACTGGAAGCCGCAGTCTCAAACCTGCATGCAGGCGGTTCAGGATATTGGTCGCCTGATGTTGACCTGGGGATGACAACATCACTCGGCACACCCTGAACGACCAAGCAGCCTTCTCTAGGGACAGCACTGCTTGCTCCACACGGAGAGGGGCCTAGAAAAGGTGGCCTAACCAAAGCTCGTCCCCTCGCAACCCCAGTTGGCTAGCCGCGGTCAACGGGCATCTTCTCCTGCGGTCAAAAAACAAGAAAGAATAACGGATCCACTCTCATGATGACCACGACCGGACTCAACGTAGCATGCTGGAACGTCCGAACCATGCTCGACAAAGCAGACAGCGGACGCCCTGAACGTCGCTCCGCCCTCATTGCCCATGAATTGCGGAGGTTAAACATCGACATCGCCGCGCTCAGCGAAGTACGCCTTCCGGACGAAGGCAGCCTCCAAGAACTTGGTGCTGGGTACACCCTCTACTGGTGAGGCAGGCCTGCATCAGAAAGACGGCTCTCAGGCGTGGGTTTCATGGTCAAGACATCCATTGCGACTAAGCTGGAAAACCTACCAACGGGCCACTCAGACCGCATCATGTCCATGCGCCTCCCACTGAGACACCAGCAACACGTCACCCTTCTCAGTGTGTACTCCCCAACCCTCCTGGCAGAGCCTGCTGAAAAGGACAAATTTTACACTGACCTGCGCAGCCTCCTACAGAGTACCCCTGCAGACGACAAAGTCATCATCCTTGGCGACTTCAACGCCAGAGTGGGCCAGGACTCTGAAGCCTGGAAAGGAGTCCTCGGCAAGCATGGCGTGGGGAACTGCAATGACAATGGCCGCCTACTGTTGGAGTTCTGTGCGGAGCAGCAACTGGTCATCACTAACACTACTTTTCAGCAAAAGGACAGTCGAAAGACCACCTGGATGCATCCTCGCTCCAAACACTGGCACCTTATCGACTATGTCCTAGTGCGTCAGAGGGACCGCAGTGACGTCCTCCTCACCAGAGTGATGCCCAGCGCAGAGTGCCACACTGACCACCGCCTTGTCCGCTGCAAACTCAGGCTCCACTTCAGGCCAAAACCCAAGAAATGGGGGCCCCCCAAGAAAAAGCTTGATGTTGCCAGCCTTCAGCGTGACGATGTGAAAGCTGCCTTTCAGACAGATTTACAGCGCAGGCTCAAAGACACAGCGGACCCAGTAGACTCCTCCCCTGAAACACTTTGGGAACAACTGAAAACTGCTATTACAAAATCCTCTGCAGAAGTCTTGGGTTTCGCCAGAAAGAAGAACAAAGACTGGTTTGACGAAAACGATGTAGAGATCCAGGAACACCTAGCAAAAAAAAAGAGCCGCCCATCAGGCCCACCTAGCCCAGCCTTCCTGCCCTGTGAAGAAGTCTGCCTTCCGCCTCGTCTGCAGCAGTCTCCAGCGCAAGCTCAGAGATCTCCAGAATGAGTGGTGGACCAGACTTGCACAGAGGACCCAGCTTTGTGCTGACAATGGTGACTACAGGGGCTTCTACGAAGCACTGAAAGCAGTGTATGGCCCCAGGCACCTGGTACAAAGTCCCCTGCGAAGCGCGAATGGCCAGGCACTCCTCACAGATAATACCTCCATCTTGAACCGCTGGTCGGAATACTTTCAGAGCCTCTTCAGCGCTGAGCGCACTGTTCAAGAAGCAGTCGTCCTACAAATCCCACACCTCCCAGTAAAGGTTGAATTGGACGAACCGCCCACCGCTGAAGAGACCCTCACAGCCATCCACCAGCTCAAGAGTGGCAAAGCAGCAGGCATTGATGGAATACCGCCAGAGATCTGGAAACATGGAGGCACAGCACTGCACAACAAGCTCCATGACCTCTTTCTCTGCTGCTGGGAGGAAGGAACACTACCAAAAGATCTCCGTGATGCAGTCGTTATCACCCTGTACAAGAACAAAGGCGAGAAGTCTGACTGTTCCAACTATCGGGGAATTACCCTGCTGTCCATTGCTGGGAAAATCCTTGCAAGGCTGCTCCTAAATTGGCTGGTACCTGCCATCGCTGAAGACCAACTCCCAGAGGGCCAGTGTGGCTTCAGAGCAAACAGGAGCACCACCGATATGGTCTTTGTGCTGAGACAGCTACAGGAGAAGTGCCGCGAGCAGAACAAAGGGCTGTACGTAACATTTGTCGACCTAACAAAAGCGTTCGACACTGTGAGCAGGCAAGGCATGTGGCAGATCCTGGAGCGACTTGGCTGTCCCCCAAAGTTCCTCAACATGATTGTCCAGCTACACGAGGACCAGCAAGGCCAGGTCAGACTCAACAATGACCTCTCAGAACCATTCCCTATTCTCAACGGCGTAAAGCAGGGCTGCGTGCTGGCACCGACCCTCTTCACCATCTTTTTTAGCATGATGTTGAAGCAGGCCACAGTGGACCTTGATGATGACGATGCAGTGTACATCAGGTATCGTCTCGATGGCAGCCTGTTCAACCTCAGACGACTGCAGGCCCACACGAAAACCCTAGACCAACTGATTCGTGAGCTGCTTTTTGCTGATGATGCTGCCCTCGTTGCACACACAGAGAGAGCCCTGCAGCGCATCACGTCTTGCTTCGCAGATGCTGCCCAGCTCTTTGGACTCGAGGTCAGTCTGAAAAAGACAGAGGTCCTCCATCAGCCGGCACCCAAGACAGTGTATCGCCCTCCTCACATCACCATTGGCGAGTCTGATCTAAAGTCAGTGCACCAGTTTACTTACCTTGGCTGCATTATCACGTCGGACGCCAAGCTGGACAAGGAGCTTGACAGCAGGCTGGCAAAAGCGAACAGCGCTTTCGGGCGACTTTTCAAGCGGGTGTGGCACAATCAACAGCTGAAAACAGGCACCAAGATCAGCGTGTACAGAGCTGTGGTCCTCACCACCCTGCTGTATGGTTCCGAGTCCTGGGCCCTCTACCGCAGCCAACTACGACTCCTCGAACGCTTCCACCAGCGCTGCCTGCGTACCATCCTGGGCATTCACTGGAGTGACTATGTCACCAACGTCGAGGTCCTTGAACAGGCTGAAACTGTGAGCATCGAGGCTTTGCTGCTGCGGACACAGCTCCGCTGGGCGGGGCATGTCTCCAGGATGGAGGATCATCGCCTACCAAAGATCACCCTGTTCGGCGAGCTTGCTACTGGACACCGTGACAGAGGGGCACCAAAGAAGAGATACAAAGACTGTCTCAAGAAGTCACTTAGTGCCTGCCAAATCGACCACCACCAGTGGTCTTCGCTTGCTGCGGACCGTGACACCTGGCGCTCCACCATTTACAAGGCAGCTGTCTCCTTTGAGGACTCTCACAGAGCTAGCCTTAAGGACAAGCGGCTCAGGAGAAAAAACAGAGATGCCGCAGCTCAGAACCCCGGCCATACCTTCCCCTGCAGCCACTGCGGTCGAACCTGCCTGTCTCGGATTGGCCTCCGCAGCCACGAACAAGCCTGCAGACGTCGTGGGCAACTCCTATAAAATCTTCGTTCGCGAAGTCAAGCCAAGATATTACATAAAAGCGAGAGAGAGAGAGAGAGGGAGGGAGGGAGGGAGAGAGAGAGAGAGAGAGAGAGAGAGAGAGAGAGAGAGAGAGAGAGAGAGAGAGAGAGAGAGAGAGAGAGAGAGAGAGAGAGAGAGAGAAATGAAATGAAATGAAATGAAACTTTATTTCTCAAGGATAAATGATTAGGTACACAGCCCTTTTTTCAATCATGTCCTTGCACACGCACTCACACATCAATCTCACGCGCGTGACTAAAACTAATAAAACTGAAAAGGCAAAACGTAAGCATAAAAAAAAAAGAAATAGTTAGCAGTCACTCACTCATACACACACACACACACACACACACACACACACACACACACACACACACACACACACACACACACACACATACACACAAACACACACACTAAGAGCCTAATTAAACATGAACGTTAAAAACTTAGTTTGAACAGCAACAGCAAACTCTGTTCGACAAACAAGTCAATGCGCTGGAAAAACGCCGACACAACTACACAACTATGGGCTTAATTTTCTTTCAGCTGCCGAAATAAGCGGGCTCTGAATGTGGACAAAGAAGGAGCCCCAGTAATGTCGATAGGCAACAGATTCCATAGTTTGGGTCCTGAGTAAGACAAACTAGTTTTGAATATATCGAGGCACGGCCTTGGTATGGATAGATTGTTCCTCGTCGTTTTATAAGGCGTATGAGCAGGGCTAAATTGACTTGTTAGATAACTAGGCGTTTTAGAGTGGTAGATTTTAAACATAAGTACGCCTTTTTTGTACATAAGTAACTTACGCAGAGGCAGCATGTCGAGGGCTTTGAGTCGGTCGTCGGTGCTTTCTTTACTATCCGGGTGGATTAATTTGGCTGCTCTACGATGAAGAGCATTAAGTCTTTTTATGCACACATCGCTACATCCATCCCAAACTGTAGAAGCGTAATCTATATGGGATTGGATGTGTGCGTTATAAAATATTTTCCTTGTCGGTGTATCTGTAAAATAACGCAGTTTAGAAAGAAGATATAAATTCCTGGACACTGTTCGACATACGCTGCTGACATGTGCGTGCCATGTGAGTTGGTCGTCGATAATGACGCCTAACAAGCGTTGCTCTCTAACTTGTCTAATCGGCTCAGAGTTGAGAGAAAGGCTAAGAGGGGGTGGATGTAGCTGCTGCTTTTGTCGTGTAGTTATTAGCATGCATTCTGTTTTAGACGGATTTGGTACCATATAGTTAGTGTGACACCATTTTGAAACATCAGTTAAGCCCTGTTGAAGTGAGGAATTGATTGTGGAGATATTCGCTGACGACACGTCGAGAGTAGCATCATCAGCAAACAGGCTACAGCGTACGTTTAGATTTGAAATATGCAATGGCATATCATTGATGTAAATGGAAAATAGGAGGGGCCCTAATATTGAGCCCTGAGGCACGCCATGCTTTAGTATGCCTTCAGCGGAACGTTTTCCGTTAACAAACACATACTGACGTCTTCCGTGCAGGTAGGATTTGAAAAAGTCCAAGGATGCTTTGTTTACGTGATACACTGATAGCTTTAGTATCAATATATCATGATTTACTAGATCAAAGGCTTTTGAGAAATCTAGAAATACAGCACCGGTCATTTCAGCTTTGTTCATGGACGTAAGCCAAGTATTGGTCAGGTGAGCTAGAGCTGTGTGGCATGAGTGGCGAGGTCTAAAACCTGACTGTAGTGGGTAAAGCAAGTTATGTTTTTCAAGAAAATAGCTCAGATGCCTGTGTACATGTTTTTCTAATGGTTTTGACAGAGCTGCCAAGAGCGAGATTGGTCTAAACTTATTAGGATCTGAGAGGTTCTTACTTTTAGGCAGAGGAATAACTTTGGCTACTTTCCAGCTGTTTGGAAATGTACCATGTTGTAAAACGAGATTATAAATAAATGTCAAAGACTCGACCACATACGGTGCAGCAAGTTTTAAAAAGTATGTATTTATCCCGTCGTGACCAAGCGAGCGCTTATTTTTGAGTTGGCTAATAGATTTGCCAACGTCAAATACAGTAAGCGAAGGAATGCTAAAGGAAACGTTTGGCGCGAGTTTGTCCTCACAAAAATCTGTAAGCCTTTCGGATATAGCTGGTGTGTGAGTTGTCGTACTGCTTAACAACGAATCAGCAGCAGACAAGAAATGGTTGTTAAATGTGTCTGCAGATATAGATGTACATGGTGCTGTTTGTCGTGATTTAGTGAACGCATTAAGGGCGCGCCAGACAGATAAGGTGTCTGTTTTGTTGTCCATCAATCGCTTAAAGTGGGTTTTTGGGGCCTCTAATACCATGTATTTAACACGATTTCTCTGCTTGCGGAAAGCACCAAAATCTTTGTTGCGTTTTAGTTCATTTCTGACAGCCATGGCCACTTTAATGTCATTGCTTAACCATTGGGGTAAATGCACATGTTTCACCCTCTTTTCACGCAACGGCGCATGCTTGTCAAGAACCCGACGGAACAATCTATACCAATCGGCCAACGCATCTTCAGGATTCGTATGATTGTAAACCGAAAAAAAAGAGGTTTCATTTAGTTCGGCTAAAAACATATCCCTATTAAACTTTTTAAACGATCTATAATAGATAGTGGTATGCTGGTTTTTCCGATTTTGTTTGTCCAACTTCAAAGCCAAGCTGTAGCACACAGGGTAGTGGTCACTGATCGCCACTTGAAGGGCACAAGAACTAAGAACCCTTGAATTGTTGGAGGTGTATATATGATCAATTAGAGTGGCAGACGACTCTGTAACTCTAGTTGCAGACGTGATAATCTGCTTGAGACCAACCATATTGATTGTGGATTCCCAAGAAGGGTTCGAAATAAACATATTAATGTTAAAATCGCCAAGTAATAACACTTCAGTGCTGCTTTTGTTAACCTTATCCGCCATATTTAAAAAGTCGTCATACCACTCAAATGACGCAGACGGGTTTCGGTATACAAATCCAACAAGCAAAGGGGCCGATCTGTTTGTCTTCACCTCAACCCACACACTTTCAACAGAGTCTGATTCCAGGTCTGTTCTTCTGCGTGTAAAGTGCGCAATAGAGTCATGTATATAAACAGCTAATCCTGTTTGCTGAGGACGTACAGGATCGCGCCGGATTACTGAAAATCCCGGTATCGAAATAGATGCGTCACTTATGTCGGAACGTAAACGTGACTCTGTAATTCCGAAAATATGAAAGGGGGTGGGCTGAGAGAGGAGAACACACAAATCAGGAATCTTGTTTAACAAGTGATAAATATTTAAATGACCCAAATGTAAATTGTGAAATGTTGAACTATTCGACATGTTAAAAGAAAAAAAAAATGCAAGTAGAGTACACTTAAAAATATACTGAACACAATAATCGTGCTGTCAGGACTTCCAGTACTGTTGTGCCTCAAATTAATGTGTCCGTTAGGGTCACTACCTAGATAGTGGCTGACGGTATTCGCAAACACGTCACAGTCAGTCAGCAACAGCATACCCACAGTGCTTCACATCTAAGTTTAGGCGGCCTTTCAGAACTGGTTTACTAAAAGACCACAAGATATATCGTAGCAATACAATGAGTTAGTGAATGTGCTCAAGGACGAAACTTGATATTAATGAGAACGCTCAATTTAGCTGTCAAATAATTCACTAATTTGTGAAACTTGAAATGCCAAAACTTATAAACTGGAGTGTAATTGAGGCAAATATGTCTGTTTTAATAAGAGCTCACAAGACTGTGAGGACTAAGGTGCTCTTGGGTGTACGCGGGATAGAAACAATCAGGTGGCACCCCAGAGTACGAATGATAATGCTGGGGCAATCCAAACACTTGAGGATTATAGCCGTACACCGGCCATGTGAACACCTGAGGCCCAAGAGGGTGTTGCGTCACCACTGGCCATGAAAGCCCTGGCTGCTGCAACGAGGGGTTTTCTGGCATTGATGACGCAACACCGCCTTCGGCAATATACTTCGTCTGCTGCATCTGCTGCTCGGGTCGTTGCCAGGTAACGTGTCTGAGCGGCTCACTGTGTGCGGTTGCCTCATCCGAGCGGCCACTTTTGCTGCTGGGAGTGTGTGAAGCGTGGCGAGGCTGGTCGCGTGGCAGGTTGTCGGCTGGTAGCCACGTTCGTCTGATGTTGGCCGCCAGTCGGGTCATGCCCTTGTAGCTCGGGTGGATGAGGTCACGTCTGTCTTTACTGTACATGGCAAGGCGTGGAAAACCCATGTGTGTGAAGGTGGCCGTGTTGTCGACGAAAACCACCCCCAGTTTGCGACAGGCGTGGCACAAGTTTGCGCTGGAAAGTTCTATTGGGAGTGTCATCCTACACTGTGTCTTGGCGGGCAGGATGCTGGAGGCGTGAAGTGCGGCGTTGGGGAATACGCGCCTGCACTGTGTCAGTAGCTGATCCCACAGGCGGCTGGTCACTTCGCCAGTCTTACAGTCATTCACCCCTACATGCACGGTGACCACCCGTACATGGGGTGCTTCGGACTGACGCTTCATCCAGTCCGACAGATCGATAGCCTTCAAGCCCGATACTGAGAGTATCTGGACCCTTTCATTTAGGTTGGTCTTCATTTTACTGGCCTTCATGTGTCGAAGAGTAGAGTCGCCGATGACGAGATGGGTTGCATCCGGCTGTATACGGCGAGAGGCCAGGGTTAGAGAGAGAGAGAGAGAGAGAGAGAGAGAGAGAGAGAGAGAGAGAGAGAGAGAGAGAGAGAGAGAGAGAGAGAGAGAGAGAGAGAGAGAGAGAGAGAGAGAATGATGTTATATTAAGAGTTTTACTTTTCGCCACTGTCTGACTTTCTCTAGAAGTCAAGGATTTTTGTGTGTTTTATTTCTGTTCTGAAAAGAATTCATTTTTCCTAAAGAATTTGTCATGTTAAAGATCATACTTAACAGGCTGAAGCCACAGGCAGAGGAAATTATACCTGAGGAGCAGGCAGGCTTCAGACCAGGGCGCAGCACAACTGAGCAGATCTTTAACCTGAGAGTTCTATGTGAGAGGTTCTTCCAGCAACAGCAAGACCTCTATCATGTCTTTGTGGATTTTAATAAAGCGTTTGACAGGGTGTGTGCATGCAGCCCTTTGGTCCACCATAACGCTATACAATATAAATGCCAACCTGATCAAAGTCAAAGCAAACCTTTACAACAAGGCCACTAGCGCAGTCTGCTTCAATGGCAAAATAGGAAACTGGTTTAGGACTACAGTCGGAGTCAGACAAGGCTGCTTGCTCTCACTACTCTTTTCAACATCTTCCTGGAAAGAATCATGACGGACGCTCTGAAAGATCATGAAGGAACTGTCAAAATTGGAGACAGAACAATCACGAACTTTCGCTTTGCGGACGACATTGATTGCCTTGCAGGAACAGAGAAGGAGCTAGCTCAGCTGGTGGAGAATCTTGACAGTACAGCCATTGCGTATGAGATGGAAATCAGTGCAGAGAAGACCAAACTGATGACAAATAACACCAATGGCATTGGCACTGACGTCATGATTGAAAGCGAAAAACTAGAAACAGTTAATAAATTCAAATACTTAGGAGCCATTGTGACAGATGAGGGATCAAAAGGATTGCGCAGACAACAACAGCACTGACAAGATTGAAGACAATATGGAAGGACAGAAACATTACGCTCTGCTCCAAGATCAGACTGATGTGCTCCTTAGTCATCTCGGTGTTATTGTATGCCTGCGAGTCATGGACCCTCACAGCAGACCTTCAAAGGAGGATACAGGCAACTGAAATGCGATGTTTTCGAAGGCTGCTTGGCATTTTATACAGAGATCACATCACGAACGAGAAAGTGGGAAGCAGTATCAGGCAAGCCATAGGGCCCTATGAAGACCTGTTAGCCATTGTGAAAAAACACAAACTGAAGTGGTATGGGCATGTCACGCGTTCAGCAGGGCTTTACAAAACAATTATGCAAGGCACTGTGCAAGGACGAAGGAGAGGAAGACAGAGGAAAAGATGGGAGGACAGTATCTCAGAGTGGACAGAACTGAAGCTGGGCGATACGCTGAGAATGGCAGAGAACAGAGAGGAATGGAGGGAGCTGGTTGCCAAGTCATCAGTGGTACCCCAACGGTCGGCAAGACTACGGGATATAAATAGAGATAGATAGAAAGAATTTGTAAGGATACAATGCTGGCTAACGAACTCATCCAATGTCTTTCTTAAAACTAGCAATATGCAAAATTTCAAGTAAATAATGACAAAAATTACGGACTCTAATCTAGGTCAACCGACTTCCTATAAACGGTTGTTTATGTCTTCAATGAGACATTCAATTACAATATGCTAGGTGGCTCTTTTAGTCACCAACGTAAGAAAGTATATTGCCAAGTTTCAAGCATGTTTGTACAGAAATATCGGAGATTCTCTTGTTTACATACATACGCACACACATACATATATACGCACATACATACATACATACATACATACATACATACATACATACATACATACATACATACATACATACATACATACATACATACGCACATACCGCACTTCGCGCCAAATGTACGTTCAGCACCGAGGTTAGCGTAAATAAACATGACATAATTTGTATCTTGTTTTTTCGATTGTTAGAGGTTTAGCCAGTCCGCCTTTGACATCATGGACATGCTATTAAATTAGCCCTACCGCGACCTGTCCGAAAAAGTCCCTTCTATAAATAGAAGAGACTTAAACAACATCGCAGATCTGCCAACGCGTCAGTGAGCTGTATAAGTGGCGCAGTGCATACGCGTCATTGGTTTGTCATAAGGCCTTTTTCATAACGTATCTTTTTGCTTTTACGTAATTTTATATTTTACGTGAAATGAGTTTCACTTTTGTTTTCGCTTGAAGGCGTGAAACAAAATGGTGAATAAACTAGAACTTCATGGTACAATATCAGTATTGCTATAATTTGAGTGAAATTCAGGTTGACTTTACCTCTAGCTACATGATAATATTATATACTAAGTACATCAACATACTCTTCTGAAAGCGTGTCCAAGTGTGTGCGTGTGCGTGCGTGTGTGCGCGCGCGCGCGCTCCAAACATCTCCAAGATGCATAGATTCTCCAGGCGCATGAGGATCTATGCCTCTTGGAGGTGCGCGCATGTGTGTCTGAGAGAGATACAGAGCGAGAGAGAAAAAATTACGTCATATGTAGGGTATTGCGTCAATGTCAGCGTGGTCACGGAGTTGCTTCATTTACGTCTCCACCACTGTCTGACTTTCTCCAGAAGTAAAGGTCTTTTACTGTTTTAATTTTTTCTTGAAAAGAATTTTTTTTTTTTTTTGGTACTGAAGACTTTGGAAGGGTAAGGTTGAAAAGGTACAAAGCTGGCTAACGAACTCATTCAATGACTTTTTCCAAACAAGCTATATCCAAAATTGCAACTAAATATGAGACAATTTACGACTCTAATCTGGATCAACCGAATTTTTATAACGGTTTTTATGTATTAGTGAGACATCTAATTACAATATGCTCGGAGGCTCTCTTATCCACCCCTTGAATAAAGTAATTCGCAACGTTTCAAGCATATGCGTAGAGAAATATCAGAGATTCTCGTGTCTACACACACACACACTCTCGCGCTGGTACTATATGGCCTTGAGGCGCGTCCCCTGGGAGGAGAATAGGGGTCCCGCGCGAGAGGGGTGCACCGAATGAAATAAGGTGCCGTGAACCAACATGGTCTAAGTGAAAGTGACCCAGACAAAAAAAACCATGGTCCTCCTAGTAAGGGGTTTGGGCGTGGGGGTAGCTTCCCCATCATGCAAATAAGGAAATAGCTACAGAAATGCCGACGAACAGACAAACAGCAATTTCGTTCCTGGAGGTTCTTCCACGAGAAGATTTATTACGTCGTGTGGTGAAAGCCGGAAGTCTTCGGGAGCCTCAGGACCAAGCCGCCTCTCTCTATCCAAGGACACAATCATGGGCACATGGAATGTCAAGACCATGTACCAGAGCGGGAAGGCCGCCCAGATAGCAGCGGAAACGCAAAAGCACAACCTTGCCCTGCTAAGTATCAGTGAAGCCAGGTGGACGCAGTCTGGGCAGAGAAGGCTGTTAAGTGGGGAGATGATTCTGTATTCAGGTCATGAAGAGGAGAATGCCCCCCGTACAGAAGGTGTAACATTCATGCTGTCACCAGTGGCACAGAGAGCACTGATGGGCTGGGAACCTCTTGGTCCAATAATTATCACAGCCGCCTTTAGAACCAGGAAAAAGATCAAGCTCAACGTCATCCAGTGTTATGCGCCCACTAATGACAGTGACGAGGAAGAGAAACAAGAGTTCTACGACCGGCTCTAGAGTGCTGTGGACAAATGTGCTGAGCAAGACATCACCATCGTCATGGGCGATTTTAATGCCAAAATAGGGGAGGACAACACCAGATACGAAGAGGTGATGGTGAGACAGAGACTAGGAGAGATGAGTGAGAAGGGGGAGAGGTTTGTAGACTTTTGTGCTCTAGACAGACTTGTCATTGGAAGCAGCATCTTCCCACACAGAAAAATACACAAAGCAACTTGGGTCTCACCTGACCATACTACAGAGAGCCAAATAGACCACATCTGCATTAGCAAGAAATTTAGATCCCTTCAAGATGTTCGAGTGATGAGGGGAGCAGATGTCGCCTCAGACCACCATCTGCTTACATTAAGAATAAAGCTCAAGTTAAAGAAATGCCGCACAGAGACAACAAGAAGACAGCGCTATAATGTAGGCCTCCTTAGACAGACTGGAGTGAGAGAAGAGTTCAAACTGGTGCTGTCCAACCGGTTTCAAGTGCTATAGGAGCTATTGAATGAAGAGGAAGCGGTCACCACAGAGCAGTAGTGGAAAGCAGTTAGAGAGGCGCTGAACTCAACCTGTAAAGACACTGTAGGGTTCAGGAAATACCATCACAAAGACTGGCTGTCGGCACAGACCTTGAAAAAAGGTATAGATGAGGAAGCAGAAGAAAGCAGTTGTCAACAACAGTCGCACAAGAGCAGCCAAAGCAAGGGCACAGAGGAATACTCGGACGCCAACCGCGAAGTGAAGAGGAGTATCAGGGCAGACAAGAGGACCTACACAGACAGCCTGGCAGCAGAGGCAGAAAAGACAGCAGGCAGCGGCAACACCAAACAGCTCTACGACATTTCCAGAAGATTGTCGGGCAAGTATGGCCATACAGAAAGACCAGTAAAAGTCAAAGAAGGCAAGCCTATTGCAGACAGAGCAGACCAATTCGACAGATGGGCCTAGTATTTTGAAGAGTTACTGAACAGACCCACCCCACCCGACCCACCAGACATCCAGCCAGCAGAGACTGACCTACCCATCAGCTGTGAGAGACCCAGCCGGGAAGAGATGAGAAGAGCAGTGGCATTTTTTAAGAACGGCAAAGTAGCAGGGCCAGATGGCATCCCAGCGGAGGCTCTGAAAGCAGACCTAGAGACAACAGTAGAGCTGTTGTACCCAAT